>CM068321.1:7479025-7504025 GCA_034766995.1 Acanthacorydalis orientalis | reverse complement strand
TGTTTGATTCTATACTAAAACTTTAATACATAACGGAATTGCTGTAACAATTTTATGCAGAATTTATTACAATCAAGAGTTTTCACAAACTTTATCAATACGGAAAAAAACATACGGTATGTGAATAAGTTGAACGAAATTAGTTTTATTTTAGAAATATAAAATAGTGTATTTGAAAAAAACTTTTCTCTAAGTGTATTTATTTAAAAAACATATTTAGTTATCATGTATTTAGGACTGTATAAATACTGTTTATAATTGATTTTCCTAGAAGAATGTCAATATTGAAATGTCATTGTGCGGATTTGATTAATATAACAACTTTATTCTTAATGTAGAGTAATTAAAATAATGGATTATTTAATATACCGGTACTCTAAGAAATAGGTGTAATGTCTCAGGAAGTAATTTACAAAAATATATAGTATTTTCTCTACTATATATTTTAGATGGAGTTATTTTCATTAAAAAAATTTTATTTGGAAACATTCTTATTATACTTTTGTTTTTAATATATATATATATATATATATATATATATATATATATATATATATATATATATATATATTTATGAAAATATGAAGCTAAATTACCAAAGTTAATACGAAATAATTTTGATAAATGCCTTTAAATAGATTCAAAATTCATAGTACTCACTTTTCAATAACAAACAAAGTAATTTTAAATACATTTATTTGATTTATAAAGTCTATAAATCCTAATTCAATTTTATTTCATTATAATTTAAACTAAACTGATAACCAAATTAAATACATAATTTATATATGACTAACAGATTTTATATTGTTAATTATCTAGATAAAAAGCAAATTAATTAAATAAATCTATACATTAATCCACAAAGGTACATACAATATGTATGTATGTGTATATGTATATATATATATATATATATATATATATATATATATATTAAAAAATTACATTAAATTTAATTAAAAGGTGATTTTATTGAATGGATATTACTGTAATGTTGTAGCCGGAAATATTATTTCCAACAAAATTTAATTAGGACTAAGACAGTGAACAGAATGCCGATCACCGATCGAAAAAAAAGTTGACTCCAAGCAATATTTCTTCAAATGATAACCGTAAGAGGGGCTGACACTTTCATTAATTCTCAAACACATTAGGATAGTTTCAAATTAATCATTTTGGTATTTATAAAAAAAACTGCAAACAGCCAATTTTCCAAATTAAAAAAATACAATTTATTCATGCATTTATTTAAGTAACTGACATGAATCCAAAATCATTATTTAAACTCGATAAAAATGAATATTATATCAATCATAGTGAATTAATAAGAGGTACAACTAAAATAATTTAGAATTTTGAAACCAAACATTATTTTCAGTAACGAGATTATTAGCAGCAGATATCTTCATCCATTTTACAGATTTTCACTAATAAAAATAATATTTAATAGTAATTTAGTAACATTGCTTTTGCAAATGAATTTTTCATTCATACCACAAACTTTTTTTTGATCGAAGATGCTCAATAATTGAATATTGATCATTTTTGACTATTATATATACACATTTCGATGGCAATAATACTTAAATATCGAATAAACAGAAAAAAGACAGTTTGTGTTTTCCAATAACGACTCAGTTTTTTTAATTTGAAATAAAACACAGATTTTGTCTGAAATTTCAAGTTCCTTTACTGTAAATAACAGTTGTGGGTGTACTATTTATAAATGAAAAATAATATTGTGTAAGTGACCGCCGCGTGCATTCTTACAAGTAACCATTCATTTGATAAAATTTTCAATAACATCTTTATATAACTGGAGCTCTATCTCACTAATTACACTGTTAATTTGAAATCTATGAAAAAATAATCTCTTAAAAATTATGACCTATTGGAAAACTCTTTATATTAAAAAGGAGGATTTCTATATATCAAAATATATTACAATATAAACAAAACTTGAGCCACATTTTCTTGTTAGTTTTTAATTAAATCTGAATTTAAAATATGTAAATATGGTAAATGGTATTAATTTTGGAAGTGACACATTTTATGTTTGCAGAATTAATATGAGAACTAATATTATGGAAATGTATCAACAATATCACATTTAGTATATATATATATATATATATATATATATATATATATATATATATATATATAATTTGAACGTGTTGAACGAAGACTCATGGTGTAAACTTATATGAAAAATAAAACATAATTGTTTCCCAACATCTCATATACATACAACAAATAGTAGTACACACGTAACGTGTGAAAGAGAAATTTAATCTATAGAATTATTACAGTGTTGGAGTTTGTGCTGTTGTAACGAAAATGTAAAGCGTTATTAAAACACTTCCTCCACGTGAGCACAATGTGGATGCCCTGTGGGAATCTAGAAAATTCCCATAGTCTGAAACCCGTGGCATGTTGCACGCCAGTGACGGGATACATACCGCAACGCGTTGCGAGGGAGCGTACACCCACAAACATAAGAGCGACGTCGTACCCCATCGATCCGGGCATCGAAAAACCTACTTGAACCGTCGTACCGGAACACCGTAACGCGAAAATCGAGACGTCAATAATGTATAGATGCAATTTCGTATATTCGCGTTTTTAACATAAACGTCAGGCTTAACGTCTTGACCCAAATGTTAAGCCTGCGTCGGATGTTCTCCGACGTCGGAACGCGATCGAACAATCCTGAAACTACAAAGGCGAAAAAATCCGATACGAAATTATTCATGGTAACGAAATGCGATTTAAAATTTAATCGAGAATAATAAGCTTGCAAAATACAAACAAAACATGTGGTTAAAGGCAACGGAAACGTTCGAGGTACGAGTTTTACAAATTTTCTAATACATAATTTACAATGCGTTTTCTGTTCCCAAAACATCTATCTTCAATCGTTACTGAAAAAGCTTATATCCATTTGAATTATCTAGAAATTAATTTACTGGAATATCTTGTTTCGTGCATCAAAAATTCCTGACAAATTAATTTCTAGTGAGATTATTTTTTTCAGTTACAATTTAATAAATAATAATGTTTATTTATAATCTAAACTCACTCAACATTAAAAAAACGGGTGCGTGTGCTCATGTACACACAACAGAAGTGAAATTTAGTATTTTAATATAGATGTAGGGGAGGATTGTTGTAAATTACAGTTTCCATAATGTAAATAAGACATTCTCTAATTAAATAGTGAAGGATGCATTGCTATGAATGACATGTTTAATAATATAAAGAAGACATGTTATAGTGAAAAACATAATTTTATTCTGATTCAATTTATTCGTATTCTAAAAATGAGGCAATCGGTTTATAACTAAAATATGATATAAAAAGTGTTGACTGAAATTTATTGAAAAATCTCGAGAATATTGCATTTATTGTTGTTCTTGATCTCGTAGTTGCTTCATTAGGGTTATTTACAATATTTAAATTCAATTTTGCACGGAGAAATTCAATTAATGGTAGGAAAGCATCAGAAGAAAAAATAATGTTAAAATCACAGCTCAAAATCATCGGAATTTTGTTATAATTGACATTGACTAGATTTGCTCCCTCGACGGTATAGATTAATAAAGCACTGTGTATGAATTTGATCATGTCTTCTATTTTCTGATTTGGTGAAATGTAGATGGCGATCATCAAAATGACCATTCTATTTTACGCAACACATTGAGCAGCACATATATCTCAAACAGCTGCTGGTGTTACTTCTATCGATTGTGTTTGTTGAAAATTTCAGTCCATGTGAGGAGTAACAACATTAGCTGTGTCACTAGATTTGTGATAAATCGCCACTTCACCAGATTGAACGGTTGGACGTTTATATTGAACAACACAATTGAAGTTATGGATATCGATTCGATCCTCATTCTTTAGCCAAGTCTCAGAAAGAAACAATAGGTCTGACTCCTGAATAACTGTGTCAGTGAGATCGGCTGAGTAAGAGCGAAGACTGACAATTTTGAAGAAGAAATTGATAATCCTCTCTTCTTGCGGATGAAATCTAGTAACAGATTCTCTATTGTCACCAGTCGATGAACAGATAATCTACGAAATTCCTTCTGTAGAGAGCTCAATGAAGTTTCCGCTCGTCGACCATGATAAAACCTGGATACATTATCACGAGTTACAATGTAGAGTCCTTGTATACTTGTGACGCTTGATAATGTTGCGTGCAGTCACTGATGATAATGTGACAGTGTGACAGTGTGCCTCCTCTTCGTCCGTATTCCTCAGTGCTGTATTATTTCTTCGCTAAGACTCTCCTTTCACTCTCTCGCACTCATGCAGTCATATTCTCTCCATTTCTCTCGTTCGTGGCTATGTTCATGGTAACGTTTTTCGTGACACAGAGAATGACTTTACCCCTTGCGAACGCGCCTAAAGAAGTTTTACATAAAAAAAGAACGATTTGTATGTATCATCTATTTGCACGTACTATTGGGTCAACCCATAGTAATGCGGTTTTTTAAAAATAAGTTTTGAAACAACGAAAAAATTGAAGTTGTAATTTTGATCCAAAATATATTTTCCGTTATTATTTACAAATTTTTCGCATCTTAATTTTACAATTTCAATACCCTTGATCTTTGCATGAAAGAAAGAGCCGAACTCCCTTCGGATATCAGTCTCTGTATTAAGCAGTTTTCCACTGATGTGATTTTCGAGACCTCGGAACAGATGATAATTTGATTATGCTAGGTCAGGGGAATATAGTGGAAGTCATAACTTCCCATTTAAATTGCCTCAGTTTTTGAAGGGTTTCATGTACCGTGTGAAGTTGGGCGTTGTTGTGGTGAAAAATTACACCTCTCCTGTTAGCTAATGGTGGCCGTTTTTTTATCAATCGATTGTTTTAACCGTACCAGTTATTCATAATATAACTCTTTTGTGATCGTTAGATACTCTGGTAATAGCTCGTATTGTATAATTCTTTCCATATCCCACAAAACTGATAACATAAACTTTTTTTGATAAAATCCTCCTTTCGCAGTTGAAGACGGTGTTTCGGTGCGGTCAACCAATTGTATTTGGCGTTTAATACTATTATAAATAATCCATTTTGTATCACCTATAACAATTCTATTCATAAACGGATCGTTTTGCAATCGGAATAGATGAGAAGTGTAAATTTCCACACGTTGATTTAAATTAACGTTTGATAACTCAGGTGGATTCCATTGACCCAGCTTAGAAATGTTACCAATCATTTTCAAGTGCCGATGAATAGTTGAATGCATTGATTTAAGCTTCTTGGTTAATTCTTCTACCATTGAACTAAGAGTTTTTTCCACTGAATCTCATCATCAAACTTTTGAGAACATCCTGGCCATTCCTCATCTTTAAGGCTGTAACTCTCAGACTCAAATCGTAGAAATTTTCTTTGTCCTTGTCTAAGACTAATATCATCTGAACTATAAATTTTCAACAATTTTTCACTGCAATTGTAGCGTTCTTACTCTGACGAAACTACCAAAGCAAAATATGCCTAATAAAGTCTTTTAACACTTCCACGATAAATAATATTTTTTCTTGCAAATTTGCATGATCACTGTTAATCATCCACGATAAGAACAAAAAATCATTACGTACAGTTGAGCAGCATATGTACCTGATACGTTATTGCAATAGTTGCAAATATTGCATCATCCATTTTCACCTATATGAAAAAATACCGCATTACTTATTGGATGATCCAATAAAATATATAATTATCATGAGTACATAACCAAATAACACGTAAAACATAAAAAGTGAAGAAACGATGAGATAATGAACACCAAAATATCAAATACTCGTCATGACTATCGTGCACGTCTGCTATAAAACAGAATATAATTATGTGAAGGTAGAGCTAGGAATAATGAATATCGCGTATCATAAACATTTACAACTCTGCATTATACGTATATTCATTTTCGAACGTACATTTTCATCAATACCTCAACTATTTTATTGATATATGAGAGGCAAATACTATCATAACATACTGTAATGAACAAAAAAACTCTTGTATTTTTTTATTCATAAAAGTATTCAAGTAGTTACACTATTTCATTCATTTTTGTTATAAAATACTTAATAGAAGCTGTGTACTGCATTTTTTTATATTTTTTTAAAAATAATACGCATATAATACATACATATATACATATATTTATATATATATATATATATATATATATATATATATATATATGTGTATATATACACATATATATATATATATATATATATATGTATATATGTATATATGTATATATATATATATATATATACATACATGTGTAAATTCTGTGTTTCTCTAAACAATTATTCTAAAAATTTATATTCTGAAAAATATAAAATCACAAATACTAATCTAAGAAAGTATGAGATCCTGTCAAATTTATACCGAACTTTTTTCCATACTCTTTATTCAATTAATATTTTTCAAATGTACACACAACTCATTTTTTTACATAGTTTCAGATAATATTTAAACACTTCAGGATTGGCACTTTTTTAATTTCTGTAACGCGGAAAGTAGTGGTGTGCATCCAAAGTCAATTTCACAAGAAGTGTTCCATTTTTTCATCATTTTCGAATCGTTGTCCTCCTAACCTTTCCTCTAGTGATCCAAACAAACGATAATCACATGGTGAAAAGTCGGAGTAGTAAAGGAGATGTACGACACTCGTCTTGATTATTTGTGTTAATTGCTCTTGAATTAGGGTGGCAGTATGAGTCATAGCATTACCGTGCAGGAACAACTCACACCCTGATTTCGAATGATGGACTGCACACTGCTATGGTTTATCCCGATTTCTTTATAAAATCGTTTATCTTTCTTGATAAATTTCGTCCATTTTTAATTGCCAATCATCTTAAATAAGGTCTCGAAAGACTCGAATGTTGTCTGACGTGGTCCTCGTCATGGAACGAAACCGATACGTTAAGTTTTGCACGTCATAACGTCCTCCATAGAATGCTTTTCGTCATATAAACATTTGCGTCTTCGATAACGTTTAATTCCCGAATTATTCACATAATATTCGTAAAATAATGGTCGTCGCCAAAGCAGAAAGCTTAACCATCTCCTAAACCAAGTTTGACTATTCGAAAGATATTGCTCTGTATTTGTTGGGATTATAAAGGAATTATTTATTGTGAGACGTTAAATCAAGGGGAAACTGATAATTATGATCTCTATTGTGAACAACTGGATCGCTTGAATCAGAAAACAGACAAAAACTGTAAATAGAGTTGGCGTTATTCTTTAACATGACAACATACGACCGCATACAGTTAAGAAGACACGTGAAAAATATTCGAACTTGGTTGGGAGGTTCTACCGCACCCTCCCTACTCACCAGACATTACACACTCCGACAACCACTTATTTCGGTCATTGGAACATTTTTTTAATAAATAAGACACAGAGATGTGAGCCATGCTAAAATGACCCTTAAACAACTTTTTTAAAAAAGAACCAGGAATTTTATAAAACATGAATTTTTTCTTCCTGATAGATGGCAGAGTGTGATAGATAATGATGAAAACTATATTATTTAATAAAGTTTATTATTTAATAAACTACAAATTTTTCCTCTTAATTGGGTTTTATTTTAATATAAAAAAAAGAAAAAACTTTTCGGTACCCCTAATATATATATATATATATATATTTCGCACATAAATACCTTTATAATACTAAAGACACTTTCATTGAGGAATCAGATTCTCATATTCTCTTCACAGTTGTCATATATTATTTATATTAGAGCATCATAAACATAAAATAGTTTTTTATTATTAATAAAAAAAAACAATAATTATGGAGAGAGGTGTAAAAAATTATTATATTGAAGTAATGTGTCTGCACGAAATTGAAATGAAACAATGTCGTTCACAAAACGCTCTAGAAAAGTTTAATTAGACGGATGTTTGTGTATGATGATATTAAACTTCTCAGAAATACATTAAGAATAAACAACTCTAACAGATCTGATCATTTAAATACGATACTTCATTATAAGAATACTTATAATGAAGTATCGTATCAAAACATAAAATCATGGCGCATGAAATGAAAAGCCAATGAGTACTTGTTCGCATTACTAAGAGAGTGTTGTCTTGATAGCTTTAGTTCTTTTAGATTACCGTATTAGCTCGAATATAAGACTAGCTTTTTTAAAAGATTTTTATTAAAAAACAAGGATCGGATTATATGCGGATCTTCAGAAGCTCAGACTGTCATGCCACTATAAGCGTTTTAAATACGTATTTGTATAATTTTTTTAAATATTATTTTCTATTAAAACGTAAATTAACATTATTTTTATTGTTTACTTTGGAAAAACTGCGTGTCGTCTTATAATCGGGGTCGTAAAAAATGCGTTCTTTTAATTTCTTCCAGAAAAAATGCGACTAAGCTAATAATCGGAATCGTCTTATATTCGGGCTAATATGCTACTTAAATTTCTGTTCTTCATTATAAATTTCGGTACATGTACCATGTACATCTAAAGGTATAATTTAGATTTGATCTACATTTTATTATCTAGCATCATCTCAGAATAATGGTAGTAGCATCGAAATGCATATAAGTGAATAAAGTAAACATTACACTATCACCACAAATGAAACTTTCATTCATAACAGAAAATCCAAATAATGGTCTGAATGAAAAATGTTCAACTAATAGTAAAAAGTAAAAATAGTAACAAGTAATAATGCGTGATTGATATTCCTTCATTTTTGCTAATTCGGATTTCGGTGGCAATAAAATCATTTTCAGAATCCTAATATACATAAATATCAGTTTTTGTACATCCTAGAGTTAGAAACATAATGGAATCGACATTAAAATGTGTATAAACTCAAACATTATTAATAACTAACACTGATTCTTGACCACAAAAAAGTTCTAGCTTGTTGAGTGACTGAATTCATTGAATTGAAATCAGTGAAAGTGAATGTATAAACAAAATGCAAAATATTAGACATACAAATCAAGTGCGTGCTGTAAAACAGCATCAATCATAATTATGTTTTCACATCGTTTTAGAATTTTAAAGTACCAACATTAAAAAAATACTATATGTAAGCCAAGTAGTTGGAATAACTTCATAAAATAATAGTGAATACGATGGCATCCGAAAATCAGCATATTAGGCATTTCAAATTTTTCGCATTGAAAAAAATGTAGCTGAAACTGTAGAGATGATTTTCTCATCTTTAGAGGAAGGTGTTGTGATGCATAAAACATATAAAGAATGTTAAAACACTGGAAGATGTTCGAAAACGTATAACGACTTCATCGAGTCAAACATGCCATATTTTTTTCGACAAGAGATTTGTTTATTATCCGACAGAGAGAGAACATTTATACAAAAAAATGGGAGATTTTCTGAGAATTTAAAAGTATTCAATTTTTTCGTAAATAAACATTCATTTTCTATAAAAAACGGAATTAATTTGTACATCTAATATATTGTGTTAGTAATATATAATTATAAATACTGTTAATATTTTGGTACGGTTGTATTGTTAATACATGTATGCGGATTTTGTTAAAGTAATAAAGAAGAATTAATTATCTATAGTTAAATTTTTACTACCTTACAAATACTGACTATATAAAAAAATACATTGACGAGTACTTATATTTGATTATAAAAAGAATACTTCATAGTAAAAGACTGACTATATTATCAAATTCAGGTATGATAAATAGAAGATATTTATAGAAAACATTTTACCAAAAAAAATCTGAAAATTGAGAGAAACTTTTTATCGACAATACTGTTTTCATTTAATTCGAAAAAATGATAATTTTATAAGCAGAGGCAAACTCTTATTTTATTGTAAAGTACATCCTATAGAAAGATAGGATGTATACAAATATAAAAATGAATTGAGGAAAAATTCAACAATCAAATTATTCTTTACTAGGCAAATGCTCAAAATCCATCTCTAATTTCATACCATCATAAAACTAAATTGTATATATATATATACACATTCATATTTATATATATATATATATACACATATATATATACACACATACATATTTATATATATATATATATACACATACATATATATATATATATATATATATATATATATACACAACACTTTTCTATAAACAACACTCTGTACTAAGACTTGATTACTTTCTTATCTCCACACAAAACAAACAAGTAAAATATTTACAAAACATTTCACTTTTCGACACGAAGTCTGTCAGTATTAAGCAAACGCTACGCGCAATGTTTTGATGTGATAAACGCAATATGAAATTTTCTACGCCACAACCATATAAATCTTACCTGAAAATCTAATTACAGTCGCGAAAGAAGTGTTGCGAGGGAAATTGAAAAAACACACTCGCGCCATATACCAAATAACAACCATTTGTCGAATTGGTTGAAAAGGATGCAAGTAAACTAATTATGTCAATAAAAAACAGCGTGGAAATTTTCTAACGGAAACGCGCATAAAAACATGCAGATAGACAAGACGACGAGTACATTCAAAAACCGAAAAAGCCTCGCTTATTCCACTACAACGGTAAATAGTTGCATTGATTCTCGTATAACCGACATTCTTAAACGATTTCATTCGATTATGAAGTAATTTCTATACAGGTTTACGTCACTTAATAAAATTAAAGCATGGGATGCTGTTCTGACGGAGTGCTGTTATAACTGTGTAAACTGTAAATCGAATTATTTCAATGCTTCTTTTTTATTATGACGTTCGATTTTAAGATACGAACACTTTAACTTAATAAGGATATGAATGATTGGTTTCGAACGTTGCAATAATGCAATAATTCGAAGCAAAAGTTATAAGATCGTCGTATATCTTCGAAGGCTTTAAAATATATAATAGTAGATCTACAACTTCGCTTTCTGTAAATGCGAACGCCTATATAACTCAATTCGTTAATATAAAGCAGATACTAAATTGTATTAAAACAGAGTTCGCAGTGTTAAGAAAAGCTTATGTAAAGAGAAGACAAGTGTATTTGGTAACTGAAATATATTATACGAGTTTAATGTATAATAAGTATTAATATCAAATCTTCTAAAATATATTAACTTTTTTTGAACTTCACATTTTAAATATAATATTTTTTGTAGATTTGATATATATATATATATATATATATATATATATATATACATATCAAACATATATATATATATACATATCAAACATATATATATATATATATATATATATATATATATATATATATATATATATACTAGTTTGGTGCAAAAATAAATGCGGATTTTACATATTGAGAGTATCAAGACATAAATCATTTAAAAATTATATTTATTAATCAAAATAAAGACCATTGGTCTGTACACACTTCTCCCATCGAGAAACAAGTTTGTTTATTCCTACAAGATAGAATTCTGGAGTCCTGCAATTAACAAATTCATCGAAAGCGCTTTGAGCTGATGCTTGATCTTTGAAAACATTCTCTCGTAGGAAATTATTCAAATGTTTTAAAAAAATGATAACCTATCGGAGACAGGTCCGGAAAATAAAATGAGTGAGATAAGGTTTAATAATCCGGTTCATTTAATTTTTTTAAAGTCATTTGTGAGATGTGTGGTCCGGTGTTATCATGAAGAAGAATTTGTGATCTTCGATTGACTAAATCTAGCCGTAAACGATGCAATTTCTTACGCATTTTTTTTATTTCCTGACAATATTTTTCTGCTGTTATTATTTCACCAGGATTTAATAAGTTGTAGTGAATGATGCTACTTGCCGACCACAAAACAGTGATCAATATCTTTTTTTCATTAAGCTTCGGTTTATAAAACTGTTTTGGCGCTTCTCCTCGGTCTAACTACTGTGATGAACGTTTCTGATTGTTGAAAAGAATCCACTTTTCATCACATGAGACAATGCGTTCAAGAAAAGTATCATTTTTATTACACAAAATAAGCGCAGAGCAAAATTCATATAGCCGAATTACTTGATGTTCGTTTCGTTCATACGGCACCCATTTATCTAATTTTTTTGTTTTTTCAATTAGACTCACATGTTGAATAACTGTTGAATGATGAACATTGAGTTCTTCTACTACCTTTCGAGTTGTTTTACGTGGGTCTGGTTCAATAATGGTTCTTAAATCATTATTGTCTACAGCTGAAGGATATTCACGACCTTCCTCACCATCGAGGCTTTCGTTTCCATTACAAAATTTTTGGAACCAGTATTGAGTTGTACGTTCACTAACTGACTCTTCACCAAAAACAATTTGATATTTATTTACTTTGATATATAGCTTCTGTTGCTTTATGTCCTAATTTAAACTCGTACAGCAAAATAGCGCATTTTGCTTTTTTATAACACTAATTTAAGAGGTTATATCCAACAATACTAAGGAATAGAAACAATAGGCATAAGCTGAAATAATCAGTGCTAATTTTATTGTTTACAATGATGTATCACACGACTATAACAAAAGATAACGGTAACTAGAAAAATCGACGTCAAACTTGAAACGATGAAAACCGCAATTATTTTTACACCAACATTATATATATATATATATATATATATATATATATATGCATGTATATATATATATATATATATACACAATAATTACTTTGGTTCTCTTTGTTTGATCATTAAATGTTGTTTAAGTCTCATGTTAATAACTAACACTTCAATATATATCAAAAAATAATTTACAATTTGTAATTTTAAAAAGAAATATTTAATTAATTCCTTATAATAATTAATATAAAATACATACTGTTCTATTAATTTCCTTAAAACTTCACTACCGTTTGAAAAAGACCAATTTATAGTAAATTGTTCAGTATTTTATACAATTGGTGTAACATCTATATCGCAAATTATTTTAATTGACCTATAAATAGTTAAGTAATAGTTACAATTTTTCACAAATGTCGACATATGTTTTAATAAAACCCAAATACTAATTTCTGTATGAAAAAAACGCTTATTGCCTTATTATGAATCTAAAACGAATTTTGCAATGTTGTCGACGGTTTAAAGTTTAACGAGCTATCGAATCGTATTAAGTGTTCTTTGAATCATAAAAATAGTCATTTTCTTAATGAAATGTGACATAAGTTACAAGGATAGATTAACTAAATGACACATTGGCAATATTCCAGTATATATCCGTTGGTTCTTACGGATATTAAAATATTTTGGTTGTTAGTAATGTAATAAAATATTCGTGTAATTTAGTTATAATGACATATTTGTTTGTAGTTATATGTTCTTTGAAATATTTCAAGCATGTTGAAATATTTGAACTATTAAATTGACTATTATGCAATAATAGTCAATTATATATACATATATATATATATATATATATATATATATATATATATCATAAATCTTAGTTCGATGATTCAATATTAAAACAAGAATTTTTGAATTTTATAATCATTTTATTCGAAAATGTTGTTTAAATGTTTAATATGTATTACATAACCTTTAAAATTAATAAAAAAGTCTAAAAATTTAAGTTTCAATTCTACAATAAATATTTTAAATGAATTTTTCATTCTGGGCAAAAACTATATCTACTCTAATCAAAAATTTTCTATAAATTCCAAGCCGTTTCTTCTTTTCCCTCAACAATTTAGTTACATTAAAGTTTTGTCACTGGTGAAATTCAGTTTGACAAATGATTTCTTCACCTCAGAAACCACGAAAGAATAAAAAACTTTTTTTGTGGTTTGTGGAATACGACAAGAATTCATTTGCATAAATCAACCATTTAAAATTTCATACAGATTCAAACTTAATTAAATTTTAAAATTGCAACTATTCTGTCTCATAAAAATAAATGTAATCGAAGAGTTTCATACAATTCTATTAAGTTGATAGAAAAGAAATTGTGGTTTATGATCTTTATGTTCATATACATTTTTTTCTTTCTTGATTTTCCTAGCTATTGTAATGCTTGTTGTGTTGCTGTGGTCCAGAACTGTGGATGATTAACGCCTAATTTTTGTATAATCTCTCGAATTATTATGGGTGGTTCTGATCCAACTAACACCTTCTGTTGGTCGTTATGCACTGAATAAGGACGTCCACAACCTTCTTCATCTTCAAAGCTGTCGTCCCCATCACTAAATTTTTGGAACCACCATTACACAATATGTTCCTTAACAGTACCCACACCAAAAGCATCGTTTAGTTTACAATCAGTTTCTGATGCTTTAGCACCCGTTTAGAACTCGAATTGCTCTTTTGCTCTTTTTCGATATTTAATTCAGTAACCAAATTTGAAGCGAAATTAATAATAAAACCAAAGTCGATGTTATCAAAATGATTTTTAATGTGATATTAGCATGAACACGATGAACTGACACTTTCATTGAAAAAAATTAAGGTCAGAATTCAGAAAACAAAAACAGCAATTATTGTCCTACTAACAAAATATTATTGTATACATATTTAAAGTAATTTTTTAAAATATGAAGATTTAAAAAAACTAAAAAAGTGGTTCACACAACAGTTTGATAGAAAATACTAATATTTAATTGTAAATTTTTCAATCATATTAAAGAAACAAACACACAAATAAACACTAATAGCTTCTTTGTATAGTTTTTCATTTTGTGCTAGATATGGTCTTATTTTAGGTCAGTAATAAATTAGTAAATATTTTTGTAAAGTGAGACAACCACTAATCATAAATATCATATATTTGAATTAATTTTCAAGTAACATATTCGACATCACAAGCAAAATAGATATATTTATCTAAAAAATGATATTCATACCATGAATATTCAATTGCATGAAAACTTTGTTCAAATTAATAAAAATGTCTTTTTAATCAAATATTGTACATTGAATGTTCTACGTTTGCACCACTTTTTTAATAATTAAAAAACAAAGATAAACTATCTCTTTTAAAATTAACCTATAACTTGTATCTAATATATGTCTGTATATATTTATAAATAAATAAATCACATTCCATCTCGACAAAAATATTCTCTTGAACATATCACAATTTCCTATATTTCAACAGTTAGCATATTTCTAAAAACATACGAACTAAAAATAAATAAAATTCAAACCTCTTAATGTAACTGCACTTCAAAGCCCACATACAGTAACGCATATCCTGTGTACTTACTACCCACGCTCATTGAAAATGATTTTCTTATACTATTTCCTTCTCAGAATACTATAAATATCCATCTATTTGCGGAGATAGAAATTTTTTATGATATTCACAGTTTTAATACATATATATATATATATATATATATATATATATATATATATATATATATATGACTGTAATCGACATATCGGAAAGAATATTTCCTTCGTGTCGAAATAACTAAATATATTTAGATAGCTCCTCGCGTATCCGAAAGTAGATTTATCTGTATATTTAAATGTTATAAATATCTAATCAATCATTGTGATATACGCCCGTCGTATTAAGCTGGCAAAAATTTAATTAGCTATATTTAGAAAAAGGTAATTCTGAATAAATATATATATAAATATATATAAATATATATATATATATATATATATATTTGTACAGAGAGAGAAAGAGAAATTATGGTAATGTGAATTACTTGTCATTACATTCGATACAAACAGCTGCAAGGACTACAACATTTATCTTTAATTCAAAGAGAACCAACGTTTGTAAAAGTAACAAGAACATTATATTTATTATAAGTTTTTCAACAGTTAGGTTAGTATTTGTATAAAAACCTACTTGGAGCAAAATTCTAAAATCGATTAAGATACAAAATAAAAATATTGAAGTGCACGTGAAAAGTCTAAATGATTCGTAGAATAATTAAGATAATAATGTCTGAATATTTTAGTAAGTTTTCCCTTTAATATCTAAGATTGTTCAAAATAAAATTTATATATTATACTATGATTTAAGATATTTGATATTACTCTAGGCTAGTGATCTTCAAACTATGTTGAATTAAGGAACCGTTAAGATTATACATTTTTTGCGAAACCTCTCTATCGTCCCCATAAAACTTAAGATATGTACCTTATAAGTTTTGAAAATCAGCCATCTTACATGTTCAATTTTTTTTATTTATATTTGATTGAGCGAGGTTGTAATATATATTCATAAATACAGTTTTATTGCACAATAATAGGTAATAAAAGATATTTATAGAAATAAACGAAATATTATGAATTAGGTGTTTTGAATTTTTAGTTTTTCGGGTTTTTTCTTCGAAAATTCTTTAGAATTTTGATTTTGACTCAGGGAAAACTTAAAGAAGTTGCGCAGAATCCCAGGGTTCAGAGGAACACAGTTTGAAGAGCACTGGTGTAGACTAGCATCACATTAACCAGACATTTATTTTTCGTATTTTATCTCAAAATTATTAAAATGTCTCGAAAATATCCCGATTCTTTTTCTTACAAAAGAAGAAAAAATCAGATGAATGAAAATTAAAGCGTGAATCAATATTACTTTTTCACAAATCACTTGTTTTTTCACTTCACAAAATACAATAATTTTTTTATCAAAAATGTTCAATAAATTATTTATATTTCATTTTTGATTGTTGTTTATGTACTTTTAATGGCCATGCGATTATTTTTAGAGCGACAGACATAAAAGAATGTAATAAATTATTATGGAATAAAAAATAATTTATTTGCGAGTGAATTTAAAGAACAAGAAATGTAATGTATTACTATAATGTTATATAATATGTAAATATATTACTGCATTACAAACAGTAGTTTGTAGAAAATTTATTTAAAGAGATGAAAACAGGAACAAATAAAAGACATCGGAATTCAAAAAAGAAAATTAGTCCATTTTAATATTCAACTTAAACTAATATAGAAAAAAGGCATTTCTGATTATAAATAAAATATTACTTAATATTTACAAATATTATATATTAGGTGTAAAAACTAATTAAGTGCCTTTAAATTGAATCTGTTTTAAATTAAAATATTTTCCCGTCGTTTTAGAATTTTGAAGTTCCAATCTTAACATTAAAAAACACTTTACATCTTGGCCAAATAGTTGGTATAATCTCCTGAACAGGAGTGAACACGTTGAGATGCACAAAACAGAACATTAGTCATTAGAGACTTTTCGCATTTCAGTTGAAAAAAATGCTGCCGAAACCGTGGGAAGAATTTTCTCAGCTTTGAAGCTGTTGTGCATAAAATATGCAAAAAATGCTAGAATAGTGGAAGAAGTCCAAAAATGCATTACCACTTCAATGACTCACATCTGGCATATTTTTTCGACAAGGAATTCGTAAGTTGGAGCAAAGTTATACACACCCGACAGATGGAGTAAAGTAATACAAAATAATGGGCGATACTTTAAGGATTGAAATGTATTCTATTTATCGATAAACATTCATTTTCTATAAGAAGGCATCGAATTAATTTCTAATTAATACATTTATAAATTCTACACAAATGAGCTTATGAACGAATTGTCTCTATAAAGTCAACGTTTTATACAAATCTTCCTATTCATACAACTTCAAACTTCATGTTAAAAAAACAACAAATATTTGTTATTCAGACAGTTTATGAAAATATGTTGGGTTAATGCTATAAAGAATGCAATGTAGTTAAACTGTAATCCTGAAAATCCTAAAAAATATATCAAAGTACTACATTATAATATTCTGAAAATTGTACCAACAATTTTCACCATTAAATTTCATCTATTTCGGTCATATTCCCTTTACGTTACATTTATTGTCAATAACCCACTGATCAATACTCTTTTCTATGAAAACATGTTTTATTTGTTATTTTATATATTTTTAATACATACTTTATGTAAAGACATAATTATTACGCTTTTTTCAATGAGTATCATTTAATAACCTAATAAATAGACAAATATGTATAAAAAGTAGAACAGTTGGTTCATATTTTAATCATATTTTAAGAAATCTATAAAAAAATACAAAAAATTCTTTCGAATTAAACATGTATCTTTTCTTGAAAACAAAAACAGTTTATCAAATACTGACTGTTACTGACTTGCTACATCTATTAGATAAAATTGTTCCAAAATCATTTAATTTTCTGTATTATATCAACCGAAAGTAATAAATGGCTAATAATTTAAATAGCACATAATGCCGATGTTCATTTCCATGAAAGTTCGACACGCCGCAAAATTCCGATTTTGCAAAGGTCATCTCGTTAACAATCTATGAAATCCGGGTCTCATTTATTAAATATATATATATATATATATATATATATATATATATATATATTCTATCTCTATTTAAATATCGAAAGAAAGAAGATGTAAACATGATATTCAATTCACAGTACAAGGACATAAAATAATACTCATGCAATTTAATTATAATCGTATAGTTATCATGTATGTTGAGATGGAGAGGAACATAATATATATATATATATATATATATATATATATATATATATATATACATAATATCTTGATAATTTATTACAAAATTAATACTGATATATATATATATATATATATATATATATATATATAATTTATATTGTTTACTTATGTTCATCATCAATTATTCCAAGAGAGCAAATGAGATTATTATTTATTAATACAAATGTGTTCTCATATACAGAATATTATATACATCTTAGTTCGAAACACACACTATAGCATTTTACTACGTAGAACACCCCACACACACATCAAATGCAATTTAATATAAGTGAATTTCGTACAAAATT
The DNA here is from genome assembly GCA_034766995.1 of Acanthacorydalis orientalis. Lineage (NCBI taxonomy): Eukaryota > Metazoa > Arthropoda > Insecta > Megaloptera > Corydalidae > Acanthacorydalis > Acanthacorydalis orientalis. Next base: position 7,485,248 of record CM068321.1, on the reverse strand, counting down.
CAACAAACCGTTTGAAAAAATAAAACGAAATTTCACAAACCAATGAACTATAAAACATTTTGTGTAGTTTAATTTAATTTTATAATTGCAGAAAATCGCTCATTTTTTTCATATAACACAAGCTTTTACTCTTGTGTATGTCAAATAAGATATAAATCATGACGAAAAAGAGAGATAATTGATTTTACTTTTTAAAAGGACTCTATATATATATTTTTTAATAAAATTACATAATATATATATATATATATATATATATATATTGCATTTATACTGCAACTTAACAAAAAACGACATTCAAAGTGTACAACAATATAGCAGTAGTGCAAACGTATCGATTAAGTTTCATTCAAAACGGAGCTTTGACATCGTTTAGCGTCCAATGATACGTGATTAATATGATTTTTATTTGAAAAAGTATCGAATCTAGTCGATTTTTATTTATCGACAATGAAAAAATATACAAATTTTAGCTGACAGCTGAGTGTTTCATAATTTAATCGAAGGATAACATTACAGAACTACAACTCTCATTTCATCAAACTTATATTTACAGATGTTTGCTTTATTGAATTTAAATTTCTGTTTATGTTTTTTTCATTTTAAGAAATATTACGTTTGCAGGAAAACAATTGCGGTTTTATTTTCTGAATTATAACCTTAATTTTTTTCAATGAAAGTGTCATTTCATCGTTTTTCATGTTAATTTCATTTTAAAAGGCATTTTTCTGTATTTTGATAACATCGACTTTAGTTTCATTATTAGCTTTTCTTCAACTGGGATATTGGATTAATGATAGAAAAATAGTAAATAAGAATTATTAATTGTAGGATTTTAAAACGGGTGATAAAGTAAGAGAAACTGCTCGTAAACTAAACGATGCTTTTGGTGTGGGTACTGTTAAGGAACGTATGGTGAAATGGTGGTTCTAAAAATTTCATCATGGAGATGAGAGGCTTGCAGATGAATAAAATTGTGGGTGTTCTTCTTCAGTTCATAACGACCAACTGAAGACGTTAGTTGAATCAGAATTACGCACAACAATTCGCGAGCTTACAAAAAAATGAGGCATTAGTTATCCAACACATCTGTCACACATAAAACAGCTAGGAAAATCAAGGAAGAGAAAAATGTATATGATTTTGAAGGTCATAAACCGCAATTATTTTTCTACCAACCGAATAGAATTGTATGAAACTCTTCGATTACATTTATTTTTATGAGACAGAATGGTTGCGATTTTAAAATTTCATTCTGTTTGAAACTATGAAATATTAAATGCTTGATTTATACAAATGCATTCTTTTCTTACTCGAGAAACCACAAAAAAAGATTTTATTTTTTGGTGGTTTCTAAGGTGAAAAAGAATTCATTTGTCTAATTCAATTTCACCAGTGATAGAACTGTACAGTAACTAAATTGTTGAGTTAAAAGGAGAAACGACCTGGACTTTATAGAATTTTTTTGTTTAGAATAGGTATAGTTTACACCCAGAATGAAAAATTCATTTCTAAAAATTGTTAGCTTACGTAAAAAAATAATAAATATTCGTTCTCATTAAAAAATACTATAATTTTTAAAAAACACACATGATCTTCATATGCCACATACACGTCTATACAAAAATGTATATGTATTGTTGTATGTGTTCGAAAATATGTAAACATAATCATTTCCTTAAATTTTTTTCCATGAATGCACCACGAGAAATATTCCATGATAATAAATTCCCCGCAGCGTACGTACTTCATTAATTCAAGCGCATACAAGCGAAACGCTCCACAAAACTACGCCGGTCGCTCCAGTATACTTTTCTTACGATCTTTGAGCGCATCATTAATAACGAAGAACATAAATATATCCGTACAAGTTTTTTAAGCGTTACGCGCGCCCCGGAATCAATATTTTACCAGTGAAGTGGGCTCATTTCCATCCGTATCCACCAACGTCTTTTGTACACACATACATATATGTTTACACTTTTATATTCACACATAAATACACATACAAATATTATATATATATATACATATATATATATATATATATATATATATATATATATATATATATATATATATATATATATATATATATATATACACATAAAAACACATTAGTGTAGATGTACACAACAGCTCATGAAATTGTAAAAAAAATATTAATGCATTTCTCGTCTCATAGGAACGCTTCTTCATGTTACTCATAAAGTTATGTGATTTATTATTTTTATTTATTGTAGCATGTGTGATCTCTGTATGTGATTTGAAATTCGATACAATGAACACGCAAGGAAAATGCAGAGAAAAAATGAGTTCGGTGTGTCGATTAACGACTCGAACGGAGCTCAGGAATTCTTTTCTTTTCATACACATTTATTCAGAAGAAAATTTTTTTCAATGTCAACTGTAATACAGATATGATCTGTAATAAAGTTATGCTTTAATTGATCTTTATTTAAATAAAAAAAATAATTATTAATATTAATACAAAATTGCTCGCAATATTATTAGGTTGAAAGAAAAATAATTGAGGTTTTTGTTTTCTGAAATCTAACCTTAATTTTTTCAATGAAAGTGTAGTTTCATAATATTCATGTTAATAAAGAGCATATTTCGGTGTGTATTTCGGTAAAATTGACTTTGGTTTTATTATGAGTTTTGGTTCAAAGTGAGATATTGAATTAAAAATAGAAAAGAAGTAACTAAGAGGAACTATCTTATAAACCTTTTTAAATAGTTGAAATTATTGTACTAACCAGAAAATCTTCAAGTAAAATTGTGAACAGGTTTATATGTATATTTAAGTAACTAAACTGAATAGCAAGCAATTGTTTGACATTTAATAAGCGAAATTGTTTGATATTAGAGGTTGTCATTACTCTGTAAAATCAAATTTATATACAATGCCCAGCGGTCATTACATTAGGTTGGTAGGAAAACACTCGCGATCTTTGTTTTCTGAATTCTAACCTTAATTATTTTCAATGAAAGTGTCATTTCATTTTGTCCATGTTAATATAATTTTAAAGTGCATTTTCGGTCTGTATTTTAGTAACATCGATTGAAGTTTTATTATTAATTTTGTTTCAAATTAGGTTATTGAATTAAAAATGGAAAATAAAGTAAATAAGACTATTTTTTGTATGAGTTCGAATCGGGTGGTAAAGCTGCATTAACTGCTCGTAAACTAAACGATGCTTTTAGTGTGGGTACTATTAATAAACGTGCAGTGCAATGATTGTTCCAAAAATTTCGTACTAGGAACGAGAGCCTTGAAATTGATAAATGTCGCGAGCGTTCTTCCTCAACTCATAACGACTAACTGAAGACGTTAGTTGAATCAGAACTACGTACAACAATTCGAAATTTTGTACAAAAGTTTATGTTAGTCATTTAACAGTTTTGAACTAATTAAAACAGCAAAAAAATCAAAAAAGAGAAATTTTTATGTGATTTTGAAAATCATAAACCGCAGTTATTTTTCTACCAACCTAATATAACAATCGTTTCATATTTGTTAACTGTCCTTCTTATTTTTGACTCTCTCTAATTTTCACGAATAATTTCAAACAAAGAATAAATGTATTGAATTAATCTTTCTGCTGATTAATTAGCGTTCATTTTACAAGACAAGCATTTAATGAATAGTTGCTTTGATAAGAATAAAATATATGATATTCCGTTTGCTTTGGTGATTTAGTAATTATGATACTAAATAATGTGCTGATTATTAGTATCTAAAAAAATAATTAGAACTATAATTTAATGTATTAAGTAAAGAAAATAATATGATTGAAAATTTGTTGTGTGAACTGCTAGACAGTCAACCTTTTTGTAAACAAACGACTTCTAAATATTACAGTTTCAATCGTCGAATCAAATATTCGCAGCTACCGATATGTACATTTATGTAGGTAGCACGGGTGCATAACGTCAACAAGTCTAGAAATATTGTAAATAGCATCAAAAGCTAAACATAGAACCGAAATATTCGTACATCCGTTCAATATGTTTATTTTTAGCAGCCATCGACTTGAAATAGCCGCAAATGTGGTAATTTTCATATTAATGGAACTCATTACGGCGTCCAATAATGTATTTCAGTGCACGTCAACCGAAACATACAAACACACATCATCCGTCGTATTTCGTTCGATATGGAACGTCGCGTCGACACCAAACCAATTCCGATGAATCGACGGCGCGCGTTAGTCGTTTTAATATCGGAAACGATGTCGTCGCGTATCCATTTCCTTTTTAAACACGCGACCTTGCGAACAAAACGCACACGTGTAACAATCGTACAATGAAACGTACGTCGTTCCCATTTCCCATGTCAATTTTCTATTCCCGTTTTGGGGTGTTGTTCAGTATCAGCCACTATACACGCGCTGGGTGTTGAAAGTCTTTCTTGTTGACACGATTCATACGAGAAATAATATTAATTGTATCGAACAGGCTGGTATTTTGATAACAAGTTCACGTACACGTTTGATTGTAATTTTATATATATATATATATATATATATAATGTGTATTATATATACAATATATAAAATATATATAATATATATATATATATATATATATATATATATATATATATATATACATATATATTATATATATACACATCAGGTAACTAAGAAAATTCTGTCATTTTTGAATTGAGAAAAAACACATGTATTTTTACATAAAATAACTTTATTTATCAAAGTAACCTTCGCATTGAACAATCCTTTCCCAGTGAGAAGATAATTTATAAATTCGATTTTTATAAAACTGATTATTTTTATTTTCAAAAAATGTAGACACCTCCATTTTTAATTCTTCTTCATTATTAAACTGTTTACCACGCATACGATTGTCCAAAGATAAAAATAGGCCGTAATCTGATAAAGATATGTCTGGGGAGTATGGGGTATGGGAAAGGATCTCCCACCCTAAATTTATAATTTTTCTGGTCTCTACTGCAACGTGTGGTCGTGCGTTATCTCGCAAAAATAATACTTTCTTACGATTTACAAGTGCTGGCTGTTTTTGTTTTAATGCTTCATGTACTCGTTGGAGTTGTTCACTAAAAATGTCACCCTTAATAATCACCCGTTTTGTCAAATCAGTATTATAAATTATAAAATAATATATTTATTGAAATGTCGCTCATATTTTTCTGCAGTAAGAAAACAATTGTTTATGGGTGATTTAAGAAAACTACCTATTGGAGACATTCATAATCGATGGAATAAGATTGGTAAGAGATACCGGGAAAATATATTTATTATCGAAAATAAATTAAAAGAAATGTTTGAATTCATTGTAAATAATAAATATTAAATACATAATCAATAAAGAGATAACAATCTTATAAAAAAAGTAATGTAAGTAAAAATAGAAAAACCGTGTTCGAAACTAGTCTGCAATTTAATCTCACGTACTGTAACTGTAAAATACGACAGAGCTTCTTTATACGAAGGTTTAAGTCTTGAAATAGCTCTAAGTCAATTTATAGAATTGCAGACAGTATGGATTAGAGTATCTATATTATAGAATGTACTATCTCTCATATTATAGAATTTATATCGACAGATACTACAAAATATAATTCTACTGCTTGTCACGAGTAGTTTACTTGTAATCTATAAATCTAAGAGATAATAATCCAATGTTATAGTGGAACAAAACGATATTAGAATTTATTTCTACTAAGGATTTGAAATTAGAAAAAAATAATTTTAGAAATAAGTACTAAAATAAAAAAATATGTATGAAATAAAACTATAGTTTCATATTTCGAAATGAGTCATTTCAGATTATTGTTTCAAAGAAATGAAAGAACAATATTTTATTTTAAAAAATAACGTTTGATAAATGAGAACCATTTCAGTACACGCATTCCTGTAAACTTATTCGGAAATTTTCCATTACGCGTCCTTAACATGTCAGGTGGAATCTTAGCAATTGTTTCTTGGATTTTTAATTTAAGTTCAGGAATAGTGTGTGGACGATCAATATACATCTTCCTTTTCAGATAAACCTGAAAAAAATAATCACACGCCATCAAGTCTAAGGATCTTGCTGAAGAAACAGCATTTCCATTTTTGGAAATGATATCGTTCAGAAAGAGAGTTCTTACAGCAGCAATGGACACTCTAGTGGTGTATTTGTTGTGCCACCTAGATGGGACGATGAAATTTATGAAAATCGAATTAATTCTTGCGCC
>CM068321.1:7296525-7474025 GCA_034766995.1 Acanthacorydalis orientalis | reverse complement strand
GAAATTTTGCAGCATCGCACGATATCATTTACCAGTAAAAGTAAGAACATTATCAAAAAAATGATACAATAATGCCACCAGTTCGAATTGAATACTTAACAGTCACACTCTACTAGGGTGAGAGGTCGTTAATGGATCAGTCTTGGGCTTTTCGATTTGCATAACCACAAATGTCAAAATGAGTTTCATTCATGATTTAAATTTTCAAAAAAATTGGGGTCGCCAATATTGACTGCAACACCTTGTTACTCCATTTTTAGTGACGTTAAACTATCCAAGACCGCAGCGAGCAGGGATCCGAGTGCATCCTCCTGGTGTTTAATAAGAGAAATCTGACTAAGAAATATTAGAAACTGGTAATACTATGATATATTAGGTTGAAACATATCAAGTTGTCGAATTTCAGTCAGTCACTGGTCGATACCGATTGAGAAAGGTTTTGTGCAATATTTTACAAGTTCAGTTATTTTGAATTGAATAATGTACTGTACCCTTCAATTGTTTTTAAATACGGAATTATTGTTGTTATTTTTATTTTTTTATACTCTTTAACAGTATGGTGTCCATAAAACTTTTGCTTCTACTTTTTTTATATGAGTTCAAGTTGGAACAAAATGCAGCGGTAGCAGGTAGAAATATCAATGGAGCCATGGTGGAAGCTGATCCACATACAACAGTTCGAGCTCTCGCATATGATTTAAGTATTAGTGTCATGACTGTTTCTCGTCACCTCGCTGTAATAGGAAAAGTGAAAAAGCTGGATAAATGAGTGCCGCACGAATTGACAGATGATCAGAAACTGCGAGGCTCTGAGGTGTGTTCTTCATTGATGATTCGAACTGATAAAACGGCATTTTTAAATCGAATCATTACTTATGATAAAAAGTGGATTCTGTATGATAAAAGAAAGAGATCTGAACAATGGTTAAATGCAAATGAAGCTTCAGGACACGTACCCAAGCCGTCATTACACCAAAAACAACTTATGGTTACTATGTGGTGGGCCAAATAAAGGAATAATCCATTATTGTTTTTTAAAACCAGGCGAAGTAATGATGACTGATTCATATTGTCTCGAAATCGACAATATGAATGAAAAATTAAAAACAAAACAGCCAGTGCTAATCAATAGATATGGGCCAATACTATTGCAAGACAATGCTCGACCACACACATCTCGAATCACAATTTCCAAATTAAATTTATTAAATTATGAAATTTTACCGCATCCCCTTATTCACCAGATCTTTCACCGACAAACTATCATCTTTTTCGCCACTTGGAATATTATTTAAGAAATAAAAAAATTCCGAAACCAAACAGAAGTGATTCAAGGATTCGAAGACTTCATAAACTCTAAAAATGTCGATTTTTACAAAAATCGAATAAACAATCTAATTTCTCGTTGGAAAAAGACCATTGAAGCAGATGGAGTTTATTTTGAATAAATATATTTCGTTTTGTTAAAAATATTCCGTTTTAATTCTCACCTACAAATTCCGCAATTACATACGTTACACCCTAATATAATTTCCATCAAACCATTAAACTTGAATGAAGAAATCTATTACATTTCATATCTAAAATCACAGAACAAATATAACGAATATGTATATATATATATATATATATTTACTGTCCAATACCAGTTCTTAATATTTTAACCTCAAAGGTTGAAAATTCTGAAATTTTCAAAATGTATATAATTAAATAACACAGAAAATATTCATAAAATGTATAAATATTTATTTTAAAAATAACGTAACCTTTATAAAACTTTTATAAAAGGTACTTTTAAGTTAAATTTGTGTGATAAATAATCATGTAATCTTGTTTTTTGTGAATAAAAAATTAAAATTATTCATTTATGTGTGTTCATTTATGTGCCCGAAAATATCTCGAAAATAATTTCAACCAAAACAATAACCGTTATATGACTGATTATAATGCGATAATTCCATGTAAATAAATCGTTCATTCGCAATAAAAATGTAATTTATCACCTTTGATACCGTTTACAAATACAGACAAATTGTATGTAAATATATATATATATATATATATATATATATATATATATATATATATATATATATATATATATATATGTTTGTATATTTTAAGCGTGTTTTGTAACAGAAATGGAACATTCGAATATGCATAATCGTGAAAAAACGTGCTCACTCGACCGTTACTCACGTTAAACGTATTATAACGAAATAAACGGTGGAAACTGTGAAGAGAAACGAGAGAAAATCCGTTTTACAATTCAGTATTTCGTTGATTTAAACGCAGAACACAGAGAATTGACACAGTCGATTTACTTTTATGAGATTTCAAGTTAACCTGATGTTGACCTAAAGCCGCCAGCGTTTCACGTTGGCGTGTCCTGCGCTTGTAACGTGCAAGACGTACAGCAATGAAAAATCCTCCAACGATGCTCAAAGTCTCGACGGAATGAGCTTCTCTGTCCATGTATAAATAATTTTCTCGCGCGATTCTTTTTTCTGCTGACAAAGTACCAGAAAAGCTATTCTAAGGGATGTATTTGTCGTTTATTTTACGAATTTGATCGAACATTTTTGATTTTTTTTACATATAGTAGAAACTGATTCATTTTTTCGAACAAAAAAATTAATGCTTAAAAATGTTATTCATGATATTTTGTATTTTATTCTGTTCAAATACAATATATTTAATCGTATCTTATTAGCCTGATAGTAGTTTTTTATGGATTATCTGAGTGTCTGTTTTCTCCCTATTAGTTTCCGTACATGTGTATTTTCAAGTAGATTTTAATGAATTTAATTTCAATTTATATTGGTTTAAATATTTTAAACGAGGCAAGATTTATAATTTTAAAGCATAAAATATCACATCGTTACTTGTGCATTTTTTTTGTATTTAATTCTTCGCGAAATAAACAAATGAATAGAAAAAAATATGCAATAATGTATACCTTAAAATTGTTAAGAATTTCCCATCTAAAACACGCAAATCAGAACCAAAATCAATTTTTAAAATATACCTGAAGATGCCACACGTACCGAAACTAACAATGGATCCCCGACTTAAATAATCCATAAAGAAAAAAGAAAAATCTAGGGTAACGCATCGACTGGATAACAAGTATAAAAAATATCTTATTACAATCTAATCATAAATATTAAAACAATGCGCGCTTTCATTAACACTACAACTACCGACAGTTAAGACGAAGCTATTTCTACCAAAACCAGTCAAAATGACTGGTCTTTAAAAAATTCGTAATAAAAGAATATCTTCATACTTATTGACTTATTGGTTTCTTACAAAAGGAATTCTATGTTATGTAGTACATTTTTGGTATTACATATTAACCCATTTGAGACCATGTTCCCTAAATGAGGATTGGCACATTTTATTACTTACACATCAATAAGAATAATAAGTATAAAAAGAATATATATTTGGTAAAAAGAAATAAAATAAATTTTAATTTCAAAGTTGTTATTCTTATAGTATAAAGTAAATTATTAGGTATAAAAAGTTGTATTTGTCACATTTCTAACAAACGTAATTTTTCTTTTGAGTGCATTTTCCGGGTACATATTTTTTACAGATATTAGAAATGATAGTAGTCTTACTATTGTTACAGTACACTATTTGACACCATTTGCGTGAACAAAGTGAGCTCTTTAATGTTGTTTGTACATTAACTTCTCGTGATTCCATCCCTGGTTTTACATTTTCAACAACATTTTCAGTGCATAGTTCATCTGCTAGTTGAAACATAAATTCAACTATCATAATATTTTTTTAGCATATCCTGTTGGATCGGATACGTCTTTGAAAATATTATGAAGTGGTAATGTTCCAGGACTAGACTCTTCTTGTACTTTCGCCCAACTAGTTCCGTCTGCAGCAATTTCATTTTGATGAACTTGTAGTGTACTTTCATTTTCATCTTCAGAACTTGAAAGCACTCGAGCACATCTTCTTTTACGTAAATTCAAAATATTTTCAAATTCACTATCACTTTCTGAGGACTCCTGAGCATTTTCTTCATTACCACTATTCTCACTATCAAAAAGTTCATCGTGAATACCTCATAGTTCATTTTCAATTTCTTCTAATTCACCTTCACTGTTATAGAGTTCATCATCCTCGATATCAGATTATTCCATTTTATTATTCCATTTTTCCAATAATTCAGAGATTTTCAATTGTTTTGCCATTTTCAGGACTTATAAAAATAAAATAAAACTAGTGTTTGCATAAAATTTATATTTGTATTCATTTTTCTCACCTCACACTAATTGAAATAATATGTCGTTTATTATAATTTATATAATTATGTTTTTATTATTTATTATATTATATAATATGAGTGCAACATTCCACAAAAACTTCAATACACATTCTACGTCTCCCGATCTAAAGGAACGACTAAATATATTGTCGAAAGAATGCATTAGTTTTGAATTACCATCATGATCAATCCGGAATTTTCCTGATAATTTTCACAATCATACTGAATGATATGCAGTAAAAATTCTAAGAACGTGTGAGAAGTTGTACAAAACGAGTAAACTGGTTAATTGGTGTTCGGTAAACAGATTGCAGAACACACACTTTCACAGGTAGCAATCATTTTGACTGGTATTAGTATAACTAGCCATGATACAAAATTATTTTGATTTTGAATAATAAAAATAAAATTCATTATACTATTTCCTTAGTTATCGCTGCAAAAATTATGACATCATTGCGAAAAAAAATGTAACATGAAGTAGGAATTTAAAATAAAATTGTAAAACCAGTCATTTTGACTGGTGTGGTAGTTCTAGTGTTAAAGAATATATAAGTACACTAAAATTGGTTAACCAATTTCCAAGTCTTCGCGTGTCATATATGTTAAAAGTCTTAACAACTTAGAGTATAAATTAGTTGTTATATACAAGATTATTTCAATGAAGTATGGCATCAATAACAAACGTTTCTCGGTAGAATTTAAGCACTATGGCTGAATTCACATTCTGAAATCAACTTTTCACTCATCTCATAAACTATAAAAAAATGTTTGATTCAAAATATTCAATTTTTTGTATAAATAATTAGTAACTCATACCTGTACTTATTTTTATTGCGATGACATCATCCTCAGACCGCTAAGATATAGAAAATTTAGATTTTTCTGTATCTTAGTGATCTGAGGATAATGACAGTGTTATAATAATATATATATATATATATATATATATATATATATATATATGAGCAGTAATCAAAAAAATTAATATTTAATTAAGGTCAGAAATGAATTTGCAGTTTACAGAATGTGTGAACAAATCAATTTCGAAACACACATTTCATAAAATAATCATTTAGAATTTATAAAAGAAAACTAAAGTGCGGTCAATTTTTTAAAGAATCATAAGAATAAAATTTAATCATTCTTAAAACCGTTAAGCCCCGAACTTAATTCATTTGGTAAATAGTAAAGGAATGCGCCTTTCTTATTATACATGACAGAAACTGATAAGATTCACAACAAAAACCTCAAAGTGTTCTACAAGTAAATAAGTTTTAGTTTTTAATATTAAAGTTAGTAATAAATGAGTCCTAATTTACGCTACACATACTCTTAAAATGTTTTGATTAGAGCTTTGAATAAGAATCCAATGATTTTTTATTAAAGCGTTCCTGTTATTTTATGATTATTTGCAATGGTGTTTTAAGTCTTTATTTTAAAGAAATGAATATATTTTATTTGATATGTATTTAACTATTTTATATCACATTATTTACGATGCAGTTCTGACACATCCTAAATTCACTTTCACAAATGAATTCTTTTCTTACTTCAAAAACATCAATGGTCAATAAATCATTATTGATCATTTTAAATTGTTGCTTATGGGAATTTCAATAGAGATTTTATCATCTTCAGCGAGACAAGATACAACAAAACAATTATGAATACACGTGCGCATCTTATCCAGTTGTTAATCTATGTTATATTTAATAAAACTAATTCTATTTGACTTAAAAAATAAATCATTATATTAATAACGTTCTGATCTACAACTCATCATCTAAATAAAAAATAGAGTTGAATAAAAATTAAAGAAAATTTCACATTTATGTACCTATCAAAAATTTAAAACAATATTTAATTTATCATTTTGTATTTTCTGAAACAAGGAACATAACAGATGTTTTGTTGCAAAACGAATGCTACTTCTGAACATGTTTGTAAGCTTTATACGTAAGATATAATTTATATTTAAAACAGCATTCTTAAATGTTACCGTTCACTTAAAAGAAACTATTTATTTATTTAATAACCTGTGTGAATTAAATATATAATGTTACCCGAACGAAACAATACACACTAAGCGTTAATAAAATATACTGCAACAAACCGGCACATAGGTTAGCCACAATTGTGAGTTAATGTATATATATATATATATATATATATATATATATATATATATATTATTTGCACATTTCAGTCCGGTTGTATTCGAAGTTAAACATTTGCGTCAGCTGCCGCTGTTAAGGTTGTTAACCGGTTTCCTGTTTCGTATTCAAGTTTACTTTATCATCGGTTGTTTTGTTTTAACGTTCGATAAACATTCTACGCATTCATGAACTAGAATTCGAAAGTAAGAAAAGTCAATTTGAATTATAAATAATTCGTGACTATTAGTTTAGAGCAGGAGTATTTAAATTGGCACACAATTCATTGTAATCTCCATCTACTGCACATAAATCGAGAACAAAAGATGGCAAAATACTACTAAAATTTCTTCTGAAATAAAATAATATGCAATGTCTTTCACTCTAAGGGGTTTTCCAATAGGGATTCAATTTTTTAAGAGGTTATATTTTACAGATTTTTAATTGACAGATGTGTTTTTTTTTGGCATTTGTTAATTTTTGCCACTGCCATTTTTAGTTATTGCTATACAACAAAACAATGCACTGGAATAATGCAATAGTATTATGAAAATGATTAGTTTACAAAAATACATTTCATAAATTACGTGACATTTATTCTCGACATATTCGTCCATCTGAAATAATAATTATTCGATTAATGAGTGAATTTGAAGAGACTGTATCGGTGAAAGATAAATAAACACTTATTTGTAATGGTCGTTCTGAAGAAAACATTGACTTGGTTTGTGAAAGTGTATCGGAAGAGCCAGGAATGCCCATTCCACGACGTTCACAGTAATTGGGGCTTTCACAGACGACCACATGGCGTATTTTGTATAAAGATTTATTGCAGAAGACTTATAAGGTTCCATTAACAGAAGAATTGAAGTCAGTAGTTCGTTCATTGCGTGGGAGTTTTATACTGGTACAACAACAGTGTTTTTCTGAAAGACATCTTTAGTGTTGAGGATCATTTTAAACTCTCTGGTTACGTTAGCAAGCAAAACTGACGAATCTGGGAAGATAAAAACCAGAGAATGACCATTGAGAAGCCATTATATACAAAAACAGTGACTATTTGGTACGCACTTTGGACTAGTGAAGTCATCGATCTTTACTTTTTTAAGAATTAGGCAGGTAAAGCGATTACTGTGAATGGAGAAAGATACCGAATCACGATAACCAATTTTTTATTGAATGTAATTGGATGGTATTGATCTGGAGGGCATGTGGTTCCAGCAAGATAGTACAACAAGCCACACAAATGATGAACAATTGATTCACTGACAACGAACTTTCCTGGTCGCGTTATTTCCAAAAAAGAAGACATTAATTGGCCACAGAGATCCTGTGATTTAACACCGTTGGACTATTTTTTTTGCGGGTACGTTAAAGGACAGGTACATTCCAATAACCCTACGACAATTTTTGACCTAAAAGATGAAATCCGAAGAGTAATAGGTGAGATAAATCCCCAGTTGTGTAGGGATATTATTGAAAATTTTAATAGAAGAATGGTTACTTGTAAGAAAGTGCGCAGTGGTTACTTACACAATATTATTTTTCATTTATAAACGGCATTCCTCCAAATGTTATTTACAAGACAGAAACTTGAAACTGTAACGCAAATTCTGTGTTTTATTTCAAATTGAAAAATTGCATTCTTATTATAAATCCCTGTATAAGATATTATTTTTTTTAAATTTTTACTAATGTTTTAAATGATAAAACATAAAAAATGCATATAACATAGTAAAAAAGAAAGATTTTTTTACAGAAATTGAAATAAATAATTAAAATTAATAAAAAAAGAATACATAATCACGATCATACTACATTTTTTTGACTTTTACGAATGGATTCTTTTTCAATACATGAACAACGGAAATAATTTCTTAGTCAAAAATGTTCATTAAAACATTACTGAACATTTTTGATCGTTGTTTATATGTAAATCGATGTGTTTCATTCATAGCACCAAGATACAGAAACATCTGCTTTTTTAGACTTTTGTATATCTTAGCACTTTGAAGACGGTGGCTGTTAAAGAAATACGTGTAAGCAATAATAAAAATGATCGATACTGATATATTGAACATTTTTGAGAAACATTTTTTTGTATACGAGAAAAAAAGAAAAAAAAAATTAAATTAATTTCTTGTTGCTGTTCCTAGTTCCTTTTATAGATAATCAAAATAATGTCGTACATAAAAGTAGAAGGGAAAACTTAATGATTTTCCACAAATAAATAAACATTACAAACTCAAAAAAAATAACTATACGGGAATGAAGAACCATTTAAGAAAAAATCATTTATTTTCTTCTGTATATGATCTTTTATATTCTTTTATATCATTTAAGAAGAAATCTTTTATATTCCTCTGCATATGTATATATATATATATATATATATATATATATATATATATATATATATATATATATATATATATGTATATATATATATATATATATATATATATATATATATATATATATATATATATATATATATATCTTTTATATTATCATTTATATTTTAATTCTTATGTATACAGAATTGTTATTAAGACCATAATCCTCCGGGAGGATTATGTAGAAATTCATTTATGAAAATACAAAAAAAAACTACTTACATTCTTAAAACAATTCAGAATCAACAATTAAAACAATTAAGTTAAACATAATAAACTGATACCAGAAAGAATACCTGTATTAGTAAGTAAGAACAGAATCCGAACTATTTTCAAATTTTTTAAGAATAAAAATACTGTTATTAACATTTCTATGTTGATAGACCATTATTTTTAATTTATTCTAAATATCAATAACATAACGAAGAAAATATTTACAAAAACATAACTAAACACTTGAAAAATAATAAGAGTTTGTACAAAACAGAAATAAGAATAAACAGATTGAGTTAAATATTGACAAAACTGAAACAAAATATTAATTACTCGATTACCATTTAAATAATTATAATTATTTTCATTTCGTTTGAGAATAAATACGAATATTAAATAAAAATAAATTTTTCATTATTTATGCATATTTTTTTATTAAATAAATAAAAATGTATTATAAAACTGAAATTTCCCAATCTATTTTATACGACGTCTTGATACAATTACATGTAAATAAAACGAAATATATTTGAGTCACGTACAGTTACTATAAACACCACATAATACGTGCGTACAAACAAGTGTCACATAATATTACACGTTTTCATTAAAATATACTATAATATGGATTACAATAATTGCTTTTCTAATATAATCTATATATATATATATATATATATATATATATATATATATATATACATTAGGTAACCAAGAAAGTCTGTCGTTATAACGTACAATAATTCCAAGAATTATTTGCACTTGTTGTCGGACAATATTCCAAGAATTGTTTATCAGTAATATTAGTATGTTTTAAATGAATCTTGAACTGTTCACTTTAATTTAAAAAATAATTCTAACCCTTAAAAATGTCTGAAAAATAGTGTAGTACGTGCGTGTTTGCTTTATGAATTTAAGCGTGGGACTAACGCTACAGAAACTGCACAAAAAATTGTATTGTGTTTGGAGAAAATACAGTTAAATCAAGAACGGCCCAAAGATGGTTTAAAAAATTTTCTGCCGAGAATGAATCCATTAACGATGAGACCAGATCAGGCAGACCATCAAATTTAAAAATCGTCGAATCGGAGATAATGATTGAAACAAATTCCAGTTTAACGTGTCAACACAGCTTGCAGAACTGTTTAAATTAGTGGCGAAACAATACGGAAGCTTTTACACAAAATAGAAAAGAGGTGGGGAAATTAAGTAAATGGATACCACACGAATTAACTTCCAATAACAAATTACAGCGTCTTACAATCTGTACATCTCTTATTTCACGACTAAAATCGGAAAACTTTTTGGATCAAATTTTCACTACTGATGAGAAATGGATTATGTATTCCAACTATAAACGCCAACTCACCACTAGTTTTCATTAGGTGATCCTGTCCCATAAAGTCCTAAATAAAAGTTTACACTGGGAAAACTTGTGTTTGGTGGACTTCAAAAGGAATTATTCACCATGAATATCTACGAGTTGGTCAAACCCTCACAGGAAACATTTATAGTGAACAACTCCAGCGAATACACGATGCATTAAAACAAAAACAGCCAGCACTTGCAAATCGTAAAAAAGTTCTATTTTTGCAAGATAACGGACGACCACACGTTGCAGTAGATACCAGAACAAAAATTATGAATTTAGGATGGAAGATCCTTCGCCATGCCCCGTATTCCCCAAACATATCACCATCAGATTACCGCCTATTGTTATCTTTGGACAATCATATGCATGGTAAACAGTTTAATAATGAAGAAGAATTAAAAATGGAGGTGTCTACGTTTGTTGAAAATAAAAATAATCAGTTTTACGAAAATCGAATTTATAAATTATCTTCTGGTTGGAAAAAGGTTGTTCAATGCGAAGGTGGATATTTTGATGAAAAAAGTTATTTTATGTAAAAATACATAAGTACTTTTTGTCAATTCAAAAACGACAGAATTTTGTTGGTTACCTTATATATATATATATACATACATACATACATATATTTATATATTTATATATATATATATATATATATATGTGTGTGTGTGTGTGTGTGTGTGTTACTCGAAACTTCATGCTTCACTTTGTTATAGTTTATAAAAAATAATGTACTAAATTTGAATTCATTTTTAAACTCTTGTAATATTAATGTAATTTACTTAACATATTCGGCCATATTACTTACATACTTGCAAATTCTCATCAAACTAATATTAACCCCACGCTAGATCTCTGATCAACAGCTTGTTGTATGATACTTTACCACGCGACTTCATCCGACTTACGGTAATTCAGAATTAATCGGCGGCTTAAGGGAAGGTTTAACAAATGCTTTAATCCTTAATTTAACTGAGGTATTTGATTAAATCTGCATAATTTAATTACGAATGAATTGTTCAACAGAAATCGTTTAATTGTACAATAGGCTCAGATGTGTACCATTTAATAAAGGTAAGATCAAATATCATTCTTGATTTATAATTTGATTTATTTAAGTTTCTTGACAGAAAATAGACATTAAGAAAACTTGACTGATTTCATTTACTTTACAGAAGAAAATATTTTATGAACAATTAATATATTTACGTGAATAGTTTTGTTTTATAATTGGTCAAAAAACAGATGTAGAGTAAGTCTGAGCCAATTCAATATATTAATTGAATCGGTGCTGTTAAATTAAAAAAATCGACCTAAAACATGAAAACTATTGAGTTTCATTTTGAATTAAATACATTTTTAATGTTTTTTTTTATATACATTAGTTAATTGGTTTACAATTTATATATATATATATATATATATACACATACATACACACACACACACACAAAGTGTTCGGTTTTGTAATTTGACAAGATATACAGGGAAATACAAGTGAATCGAAATGAAACAAAATTTATATATACAGACTGTGTTCATTCACATTTATCATCTATGCTCTGAATTTTTATCTATTTTCACTAAACTCATTATCGATGATGAAGGAACAATTATATTTCAATTTTGTAATACTACTACTGTAATGCTACTCCTAAGATTCTACTGATTACAGAAGGTATCCTAGAACTGCGTTAAACAATCAATTTCAAAGTTAATATTGTTATTGTAAAAGTAATTATGTTATGACATTACTATTAATGAAGACACTATGTACAAGCCTCAATATACTGGAAATAATAAAAAAAATACCGAAAAATTCAGATAGATTCTATAATAATAATCACTGCTGCATTTACTTCTATTCTACTACTCTAAAACGTTACAAACTATTTATTTATATCTATGTTATTTATATCGTTCATCATTGACACATTACCAATATATCTTCAAAAATTATTTCGATAAACTTTGTAAAATTTTATTTTTGACAAACATGATGGATATATTCGATTTTTTAATGATATCTAATTATGTATACGAAATGGAGTTTTTTTCAAATAAACTTTTGATAAATGACAGTGGAATATTGATCCTTCTCTCTCTCTCTCTCTCTCTCTCTATATATATATATATATATATATATATATATATATATATATATATATATATTAGAACATAATATATAAATCGAGAAAAGTATGAGGAAAGCAACCAAACTTCACTATGAAGACGAGCAGCAAGGAATACACATATAAGTCATAAGTGTGAGCCAGGAAGGACGTCGTATAACTTAAAAAAGACAGGATTAGATCTAATTATTAACAGTATTTAACCATTATGATGTGATTCCTGTCAACAGTTTATCTTTACAAACTTATTCACACTATTATTATATATATATATATATATATATATATATATATATATATATACATATATATACATATATATGTATATGTATGTATATATATGTATGTATATATATATATATACATATAAATATATGTGTGTATATATATATATATATATATATATATATATATATATATATATATATATATATATATATTTAGGTCTGATATAGACACATACTGAATGTATTTTTTGAGATAGTTGTGTTTATTGGGCGATCGAAGCGGTAGATTAATGTAATAAAGCCCAGATGGAAATAAAATATAACCAACAAGCGTAGTGATCACTTGACCTAGTTAAAATTAATTATATAGGTATATCTCATTTAAGAAAATGAAATATATAGTCTTAATTAAATATATCTTTATATTGTGTATCATTTTACTTTCTAAATAACACGAAAACTTTTCAAATACTATTTTGTAAAAAAGTCTAATCTAACTAGAACTGTTTGTAAATTTACCTTAAAAGTTGTTTCATTGCCAGAGAAAATCTTTTATAAAAATATACTTTGAAACTTTCAGTGTCTCATTTTTGGGCATATATATATATATATATATATATATATATATATATATATATATATATATATATATATATATAAACATATACATATATATATATATATATATCTATATATATATATATACATATACATATATGTATATATATATATATACATGTTTGTAAGATACAAAGTTTTTTTTATGAAATTCGAAATCTAAATTAAATTCAACAAAACAGCAGCGACGCTAAAAACGACTCCGCTCATAGGATTAAACAAGTGAGTGTTTTCATTGTGCGTCTCTTTGTGCTACCGCTTCAGAGTAAACCAATTTTTATCATATCTCTTTATACACACACATTTTTAATATCACAGAAAAAGAAATCATATCTATACACACACACACACACACATATATATATATATATATATATATATATATATGTTTGTATGCGTGTTTCTTTATATTCTATCGTCCGAGGTGTCTCTCTTCCTAACTTGATAAAAATGTCGTCGTGAAATGATTAAATTAATGTTTGTTTCGCGACAAACGCACAAACGATACACACCCGAAGTGGTTTTCTTGGAAACTTGATATTTTAATACTGGCATAATCCGATTTACACAACAAATTTCTGTACGAAATTGTATTTAACAGTCTGTATAACTTTCTATTTACGATAGATACAATTGATTCGCTTTTCAGTTCATGGAAATCCATTAATGCTGGCATGTAAGAAACAAGAATACAAAGTAAAGACAACGACGGTGATGGAGACGAATTGAGCAATACAAAAGATAAATTAATATCAACGGTACAACAATAACTGCTCACTAAATACTGCTTTTTGTTTAATACATATAACAAAATCGTATATATATATATATATATATATATATATATATATAATAAATGTTTATTTTATTTGTATACTACATCCTTTGCAAGATCAAATTAACAACGTTTACAAAAAAGCTTTTCAAGACGTATTTTAATAATCCATTAAAATATGTGAACTAAAAAACTTTATTTTAATAAGATTAAATAATGAGACATTATTCACATAATTCAATATAAAATTATTTCATACCCTTAGCTGTTCCATTTTTGGTAAAATTATGAAAAAATCAATATTCTTTAAAAAATGTTGCAAGAAAAAGTACTGATATTTGGTTGTCTGACGGAGGTATAATCTATGTTTTGTCTCAAATAGTGGAAAATGAAACCAATGCTAATACCATAAAATGAATTAAAATATTAGAATCTTACTAGTAGAAATCTTTAAAGTACGTTTATTTTGCCTAATTGAATTTTTTAAGATTACTCTTTTAAAAATGAAACAATTAATGTAGGAAATCTATTAACTTACGTGCATACAACTGAGCAATAAAAGTTTCATTACCAGAAAAATATTTATTAATACAAAATACATCATTTATTCACTATAAAAAGTTGAACGGTGACAGCTGTAGTGATATTTATCAAACTATACTTCCTATCTCCCAAACTCATGCTTCAAATGCTCCGAATGAAAGGAGAAATATTTAGAGATGAATGAGTTACTGTTAAAGATAAAAAAATAAGTAATGGTCAGAATTAAAACAGATCATCTTTAATTCTACAGAGCAAGAAGCTAAAATTTAATAAACTAAAGCCAAAATATTTACAAGAAAATTGAATACTTTTACCGCTCGTAATTGTAACTTAATTTCATTCACAGAAAAATGTGTTCAAATAAATAACAAAAAATATTTTTTTATCAAACAGAAACCCCATTTGTATTACTAAGAAAATATTGTTTAATTTACTTCCATTCAAAAATGGTTTATGTAAAATTTCAACTCAGAAAAGGTTAAAAAAATGATTATATCTTAAGTGAAAAATACTCCAAAATAAATAAAAAAATAATCACCATTAATTACACGCCATACAAATAGAGCTACAACAACAGACAATTACTTTAAGTACTTTTTAACAACATAAATTTATCTGTTATTCCAGCCAACTTTTAATACTACGAAAGATATATATTTTTTAATGTATCCAGTCGTTCTAATCTATTTTTAAACAAACAAATAAATAAACTTACATCGTTAATAATTAAAAAAGTAAATAAAAGCACCGCAATACATTAATACGAAACACAAATATAGAAAAAAAAATAATTTACACAGGTACAGCGCTTTGTTCTCTTCTGTTTTCCGTCTGCGTCGCACGTATCAGTCGAATGTACTGTTGAATAATGAGACAGAATCGCTGGCAACTTAATGCGGGTAGCACCAGGTGTTCTGAACACTTTTGTAATTAATAATTATGCAGTGCACAATTATATAATAACATACTTTCGGCGAGCGGTGTTTACAGAATTTCGAAACGCTGTATCATACTACATATATATATATATATATATATATATATATATATATATATATATATATATATATATATATATATATATATATATATTTATAATTTAAACATTCATATCAATAAATATTAACTTTGTTTTTTCTTTATACGATGTAGTATACAAAAAATGATACACTTTGTACGCGTTAACTAAAATTGCAGACAACCATGATTTATTATACTCAATACTCGAAATTGATATGTATTGTTTATTCGGTTAATATGATATTTTATTTCTTATACATATCAAAGTTTTCAAAAATATTTGAGGTTACATCTTTATTTACAATTTATGCTATTTGTTTGTTATTTATATTTTTGATATTATATCCCAAAAACTGAAAATAGAGTCGATAGATACCAAGATTTTTATTAAACAGAAGAAATTAGTTGCTTTTATGCGCCAAATCATATATATATATATATATACATATATATACATATATATATATATATATACATATATATATATATATATACATATATATATATATATATATATACATATATATATATATATATATATATATATATATACATATATATATACATATATATATACATATATATATACATATATATATATATATATATATACATATATATATATACATATATATATATATATACATATATATATATATATATAAACATATATATATATATATATATATATATATATATATATATATATATATATATATATATATATTCAAGAATGGTCCAAGTATGTGCTTCATGGATATATTTTAGGTTTGGTGTTAACATATTTTAATTTTATATAATTTCTTAGAAGAGTTATTCATTAATAGAAAAGAATTTTAATTTTTTGCTGTTATGTACAAAATTAAATATATTTGTTGCTTTAAACTTATTTTCAATATATATATATATATATATATATATATATATATATATAATCTGATGGAAAAATGTATTCATATATTTTACACAAGATTTAATTTGTTTACCTATTATATTTCTTGCACATCAAAGTAAATCAATGTCTATTCATTTGAAAGTATAAAGTAATTAGTAAGATTTCGAATAGTGTATACTTTATTAGCACTTTAAATTCCCAGCACATTTTGAGCATGATCCTTATGAGGCTCAAATGATTAGTGCGCGACTGTTAGTAGAATTTTACCACCTGCGCTGGCAAAACTAGAGGCAGGCTAACCATCCAAATCATTTTTATTTAGAATAAATAAATAAGTACGCTAGAGACTCAACAAACAGAAAAGTCCTTATCTGACAGTCTGTTCATTTTAAATAAATTTCATTTAATTTATAACCTTTTTTATAACATACATTCTTTATTCATTTCAATTTTAACAATAATATCTTTATATTTAAATCTATTAGAGGAATTAAATTGCCAATTAAATTATATTTAATTCTAGATAAGAACTTTTGTATAAAGATAATAGCTAAAAAGAGTAACTATGTTATTTTACACTTAAATTAAAATCTTCATTAAGAAATTATCAAAGCGTAGAAAATAAGATCGTATTTAAAGGGATTATCCTTGTAAACTTTACAATTTTCTCTATTTAAATTAACTGTTTTTGTATCTTTGCTGTTAAAAAAGTAAAAAATAATGAGGTGACGTTTCGACAGAAATCGACACACATATTCACGAACTTCTTTTTTTAAAAAAAAGACCTAATCCGAGTTACAAACTATTAATAACGTGTATGCACCAGATCATCATCTTTCAAATGAATGCATTTTGTGAGCAAAATCGTTCAAAATCGAACGTAGTAAGTAAAAAGCTCTCGGGTCATAAATCACTGACATGAATTACGAATCAACATACATACATATATATATATATATATATATACATATATATGTGTGTGTGTGTGTACAATATGTACAAATTTAATACTCTTTAAAAAACTTTTTATAAAAAGCACTAAGCAGATATAATAATAATTAGTTCAAAAAAAAGTATCGTTGTACAGCATTTCCCAAACTTATATAAAAAGTGTAAGAAAAAAACTGAGATAATGAGAAGATTGGTGACCGTTTTGATTTAATTATAGAAGATAATAATACATATTAGATGTGGCAACGATATTAAATCGCAAGGACAGTCACACACACATACACACACACAAAAGCGATCCGTTCTGGCACATCAACAGCAGTGTTGAACATTCTTCTGCATCGTTTCGGTTATGCGCGCAGAATGTGACGTTGCGGGTCGATCACCACTGTTAATTTCCGGTCTTAAACGTTGAAAACGTGCGCACAGATTAGTACGTCACAACATAATGCATAATTAATTTTAACCGTGTAACATTTTGTCAGACAATCAATCAAGTCTTAATACACACACAGCAGACACACACACACATTAATAGTTAAATATTTAAATAAAATACCAATTCATATTTCTCTCTCTCTCTCTCTATATATATATATAAAAAAAACTTTTTTCAAAAGTTAATAAATTATTTAAAAATAAAAAAGATAAAACACTACAAAGGACATGAGAGCTAACAATAACCGATACTATTCGATGTATGATACATATCCAAAAAAGATAGGGTACAACAAAAATGATTAAAAAAACTTCACTTTACTAAATTGTTACTGAACATTTTGATTGTTATTTATGTGCATTTAGATGACAATTCCATCATTTTCAGAGTGAAAAGATAGAGAAAAATTTAACAATTTTAAAACTCGACCTCCTAACACCAAAAAAATACGTTTGGTAACATTATTCGATTATTAACAGGATTACAAGGCTTAGGAATTACAGTTTTAAGAAATGACAAACTATTGGATGATATTGATATTCATGGATGAATATCGTTGCGAGAATATGTTTCAAACTACTAAAATTAATACAGATGAATAATAAATACCACAAAAATGCAACTAGATATTCAAGTAAACAGTTTTCTACAACAAATAATCAACAACAATATGCTTAAAATAACAGACAAGAGTACCTCTAAGACAAATATTGAAACTAATATAAACTTTTCCTAGAATTGGTATTAGACAAGAACAATGAACGAAAAGAACAATCAGCCTACAACTCTATGTATAAAATTATAAATAATTCAATTGGTATGAAACATTATTAAATACTTAACTGACTAAATAAAATTACAATAATATCTCAGTTAATAGTCCATAATAAAAGAATGGAAATATAAATGGCATTTCTACATAATAAATACTAAGAAAAATGATATATACAAGTGTATATATGTATATATATATACATGAGTGTGTATATATATATATATATATATATATATATATATATATATATATATATATATAATAAGCATTAGATAAGGTAAAATATAAAAAAGAACAATCACATCTCTGCCTCTAAGCTAGTAAATAACTCAGTACAAAACAGTATTTATTGCTAAATTTACCAATTAAAATTACAAGAAAAATAATTTAGTTAAGACACCATAATAAAAATAAATTAAATTTTAAAATAAAAAGCAATGTTTGTACAATAAATACTGATGAAAAATATTGTATGAAACTTGACTGAAGAAAAAACAATCCAACATATAAGATTAAATTTATATTTAATATTTTACTTATTAAATATTTGTTTTATTTAATACAATGATACTCTCTAGTCATTCAAGACATTTAGGGAAATTTACTTAATAGAAAAAAATACAAAGAAATAATCAGTATCTTATTCATTATTGAAAATAAGTGTAAAGCAAGAAATATATTTAATTTTGTACATAACAGCAAAAAATTAAAATTCTTTTCTATTAATGAATAACTCTTCTAAGAAATTATATAAAATTAAAATATGTTAACATCAAACGCAAAATATATGCATGAAGTACATACTTGGAGCATTCTTGAATAAATATATATATATATATATATATATATATACATATACACATATATATATATATATATACATATATACAAACACACACACATACGAGTATATATATACACACACATATATATATATATATATATATATATATATATATATATATACATACAATAGATTTGGCACATAAAAACAACGAATTTATTATGTTTATTAAAAATCTTGATATCTATGGACTTTACTTTCAGTTTTTGGGATATAATATCAAAGATATAAATAACAAATCACATAAATTGTAAATAAAGACAACCCCTCAAATATTTTTGAAAACGTTGATATCTATTAAAATTTAAATAGCATATTAACCGAATAAACAAACATAAATAGGGACGATACATTTTATATATTACAATTATAAACTATACTATATCTAAAAGATATATAAATCAGATTTAAAATCAATCTATCATACTACTTTAAGATTTCACACATTCTGAAATTAGTATTAAAGAACCAACAATCATGTGATCTAAAATGATGAAGACAATCAGAAACATAATACATATTCTTATACTTGGTCGAAAAATATCAAATTGGGAAAGTTAATAAGTTAATATCAAATTTCTTATTAGAATGAAGTAATTTAGTTATGTAATGGCACTTAAAAAGTATGGAATAATTAGTGTACACCCTAAAGCCATCCATACACTGCGTACAGCAATGTCTTGAACAGTTGTAGACGCAGGAAACATAACGTTTGCTGACGGGAAACAGAGACGAAGAAGGTAAAGTGAACAGGATAACTTAAAGTACTATAAACGTCTTTTTTACATTTCATAAATTAAAAAGTTTACAGGATAAAATGAACTTAAAGATTATATTTTCACAAGTCAATTCTTTTTCACTTCAAAACCACAAAAAAATTCTGAACAAAAATGTTGAATAAATCATTATTAATCATTTTTAATTGTTTTCTATGTATGTAACCATGGTGATTCCATAATATTGAAAATGGCAAGGAATAAAAAAATCTTGAATATTTTTGAATTGAAAAAAAGTTTAGTTTGTGGGATGAAAAAAAAATTATATCGTGTCGGAATTGTATTATAAAATGTTATAATTGTTAGAAAATTAAATTTTAAAAATAAGAATCAATTGAAACGTTAAAATAAATCTATATAAACCAGTTTTCTTTTTAGGATTCAAGACTGTATCATTGATTTTAAAATCATGACGAAGAATATTGGTGATTTCAACTAAACGTTCCATTATTCATTGATCGCATGAAGAACACATTCCGTTAAGATATGTGACATTGACAAAGTAGTGTCATGTTTGTCATACATCAACCATATTTCATCTTTTAGAATAAAATCATAAGAAAAATTTAAGTAATCAATGTCAAAAATGACACTATCATTGCAAACACTGAATAAACATAAATTGTTTTTTTTCTTAATTATAACTTATTCATGATTACCGAAATTTTTTTTCAGTGTTAGGAACGAATACAAAAAAAAATAATTTTAGAAATAATGGCCATTCTTCATAAAATTAAAAATAATGAGTACAATTTTTGTTACAGTACAGTAATTTTCAGAATTAATAGTTCATAAACATTTAAATTTAATAATAAAAATAATTATACAATAAATTTACTCAATGATTTACAAACTTTGTACAGTTTACGTGTATAGAGAATATTTCAAAGCTATTAAGTTTATATATATATATATATATATATATATATATATATATATAGAGAGAGAGAGAGGGAGAGAGAGAGAGATAATATATGTATGAGTGCATATAAATATATATAACATTTATAGAAACAACAAAGTGTTTAAATTCATATTTTATTATATTTTTTTCGGAAAATTCAAAAAGTAAATTTGATATCAAATCTAATGATTTGGTATAGAATATAGATAAAGATTGTACGAAATTTAGTGAATAAAAAGTATAAATAAAACATTAGAATAATGAAGAAAAGAAAAAAATGAAGAAAAATTTTATTCGGATTATACTTTGTTATTTACTAACATTTATACAAATTAAAGGACGACAAATAACGATTTGACCCATCTAATAAATAAAATGTAAATTATATTCTGTATATATATATATATATATATACGAGGGGGTCGGCTGAAAAGTCCGTAGCCTAACAAAGAAAACGTTTTAGAAACGTTTTAGAAAAAAAAATTTTTTTATTTTTCAATATAATCTCCAGAAAGGCTGATTTTCATATCGGTGTTCTAATTTTAATAAGCCATCTCTATAAAATGATTCGTCCTGCTCCTCAAAATAGCTGTTTACTGCATCAATAACCTCCTCGTTGCTGTCAAATCGTCGTCCTCCAAGGTATTTTTTGAGGTAAGGGAAAAGTAGTAGTCGCTGGGTGCTAAATCTGGCGAATAAGGTGGATGTGCAAGCAACTGGAACTTTAATTCGTGTATTTTTGATGTAGCAATGAGTGACGAATGTGCTGGAGCATTGTCGTGGTGAAACAAGATTTTTTTTTCACTAAATGGGGCCGTTTTTTCTTTATTTCATCGCTCAAACGTTGCAATAAACCTGCGTAGTACTCACCAGTGATACTTTTACCCTTTTCCAGATAATCAATATAAATGATTCCTTTTGCATCCCAGAAAACACTCGACATAACCTTGTTAGCTGACAAAATTGTCTTTGCTTTTTTTGGAGCTCGTTCACCCGGCCCAATCCACTGTTTAGATTGTAATTTGCTTTCAAGAGTGTTGTGGTGAACCCAAGTCTCATCCATAGTTATGACACGTCTAAAAAATTCATTGGGATTTTTCCTAAAGAGCGCCAAATTCTCACTTAAAATCATTTTTCGACGCAACTGTTGGTCGGGTGAATATATTGCAAATATTACACATATAATCAGCGTAAACACTTAAAGAACTGAAATAAACTTCCTCTCTATAATTGAAAATCAGTCCTGTGCCCAATTTTTAGAAATTTTATTTGTGTTTTGATTGGTTGACATCAGTCACACGAATTTAGCTCTCTCACGGTGTACATAAAAGAAAGTTTACAATTTCAGTGTAAAACTGATAAGCAATTTATTCAAAATATTGTATTCACTAAAGTTTTAAAGTAAAAAAAATTGTTACACAATTTTAATATTGCATTTTGTTTTTAATTTTTATAAACTCTACCAATAAAAAAATTACTACTTACATTTTACATTGTTTTTTTGTGTGTATAATTTGTGGTTCTTCTGCATTTGTTAAAGGAGAGGGAGTAAAGGGAAGAAAGGGCAGAGCCTCCCGTTATTTTTAAAATTATTTTTCACTCGTACACAAACTATTAATGTTCAAAAATTAATTACTTTTCATATTTTCTGATACTTATATGGATTTCAATAACGAGATCTTTGTCTTTTGAGCAGCGAAATACAAAAATATTTCTTATATATTTTTTTGTCATGACTTTTATATACTTTAGTGTTGATTATCAACGAAATACTTATAAGAAATAATCAAAAATTATCAATAATTGAACACTGGATCAGAAAAATGATAGTTAAATACATTTTTGATTAATCAGCATTTCGATAACGGTCTGATAAATATCAAAGGGTTCAAATACATAAAAAATTGTGGAATAAAAAAATTACTTGCGAAATAAAATGTCAAGCGAAAGATCAGAGGCCCAGAAACTATTATTCTGATTAAATGATCTTTCCCCTATGTCTCCTAGTTTTATTTATAGATTAATTATTTTTACCATAAAAATTCGATTAACTACAATTTCTAAATTTTCCTTTTGCTTTTAAAAATCTATGCAAAATGCAACAATACCAAGTATAATGAGTATTAACAATATAGACCAGAAATGTTCTGTTATATAATTGTAGATATTGATTTCTGCAGTGTTTAAAATCTACAGTGTCATTAAATCGCATGAAACAAACATATCAGCATGAAACAGTATATAAAAAATGTATCTTTTTGAGTTAACTGATGTAGAAATAACTTTTTTTTAGGGGTACAAAGGTAGATTAATTGAAATCGATAATTAAATCATATCACTGTCAAAAACCTTAAAGTATACTCCACTCAAAAATCGAATTAAAAATAATAAATGATACGTGTGTATATATATATATATATATATATCAACCTACGTAACACATAATAAATCGTTATTTAAAACATAGGTGTCCTCCAGTAAGTCATATTTAATTAGAATGGATTCGCTATTATGACATGTTCATTCTAATTAATGGCCGAGACTGACGGATAAGTGCGACAGATCCTCGGTATCCTTCCAACGGCGTTCAGTCTTGAAGCACTTCACCTCAACCCCTCGCACTACCGCATCGGCATAATTGATTTATTACACTGGAAATGTTAATATGACATTCCGACATACGGCGTGAGTGACGCGCAGAGGTTAGATCCGGGGTATCAGATAGATGGAACGCGCGCAAACATTCTGGCGGTTGGATTATTTTAACGGTCTGATTTGTCACCGTCGCGGGAATATTATTATTTTATGTTGTATAATTCGCATGATATGAATAAGCGCTAACGTACAGGGTTGACGTTATATGAAGATGTGAGATGACGAGGATGTGGGGTACAATACGCACGTGAACTCCACATCCATTAATAATTCTTGGATAGGAAATAGTTGAGAGGGAGGAATTCAAAAACGATACAGTCCCTTGTCAGGATGTTTGTACCATGTACGAAATATATTTAATATCATTTGAAACAATTCAATTCTGAAATATATGCTTTATATGTACATGTCTTTCATCTAATGCATACTTCATATTGAATTTTATAGGTCATATATATAGGTATATATATATATGTGTATATATATATATATGTGTATATATATATATAATGTATATATGTATATATATATATATATATATATGTATATATATATATATATATATATATATATATATATATATGTATATAATTAATAAAGGATTCTACCCGTTTAAAGAAGAATCAAATCACAGAAATGGTTGAAGTATCAGCTACAACCGTTTTGAAAATTTTACATGATCATCTTGGCATGTCAAAGGTCAGTGTAAGATGAGTACGAAGAATGCTCACACCGATTCAAATCCGGAAAAAAAGAGTGTGTGAAGAAATTTGTAGACGATGAAGAGGCTAAGGCAGAAAATTAGGCTCATTTTATGTCGAAATACAAAAAATGTTTTTATAATGGTTTAAAGAAACTTATACAAAGATCTGAAAAGTATTTTAGTATCAAAGGAAAATATATTGGAAAAGAAAAATAATGACTATTTTTGCTTTACCACTCTTCATCTTCATTCCGCGAATATTTTGACCTTCTTTCGTAAATTCATTTTAAAATGAATTTGTCAAAAATACAGAAAATGAATTTTTATACTAATCATAGTGTTTTTTGAAACCTGTAAAATAATTTTCTAGTTCAATAAATCATTAATCATTTCGAATTGTTGCGTGTACGCACTTTGATGCTGATCATCTATAACAGCGTCAGGGTACAGGAAAATCGAACCAGACAGATTTTTCTGCAAATTGACGCTCTAAGGATGATGGCGTTGTTATTAAAATACTCAAAAGTAACAATCAATAATAATTTATTTGAATATTTTGATGCGGTTTATGTGGCGAAAAACGAAATCATTTGTAAGAGTGAAGATTTAATAAAAGTATTATTTGAAAATTGTGAAATATCACAACGAAATAGCAGGAATGAAAAATATAAAAATTAATGAATAAGTAAACAATACACTCCATAAAAAATAGTTTCCTTCATTCATCAAAAAGCTCTTCATTCTACCGAATACTTTTTGTGATCACAGAGCACGTTTGTAAGATTAATATTAAATTTCATATTTTAAATTTTGGTAGGAGCAGATACTTTATTGAGAAAATTATTTATAGTGTCTGATACGACAGTTGTGCCATTTAACATTTTATTTACAGACTTAAAATTAATACATTAATTTATTTTCACATATACATTATACGTTTCTATCATTTGTTATTTTACAATATTTCAAACTGAACTGTTATAAAATACTCTAGTTATTAAAGTTAACTTTTATAAGGTATCTATCAATATTAAAACAATAAAATGTGTATTTAGTATTTGTAATATGGACAATAATGTTCAAACAGATTAAAATGATTTACTATTTAACACTTGTCCTTTAAAATTTCTCATCTTTATTCAAATCATGAGAAAAAATACCAGATTTCTTCAAATAACTTTTAAATTATACCATTTTTTTTAAAAAAAACTGTATAATTTAAGTAAGTATAAAAAAAAGTAAATAAAAATTATATTCAAGTATGAAAACTAATATTAGTTTTCATACTTGGAAGAAGTGGTTTTGTTCATCAATTTCAGTTTATTTTGAAGAAGTAGGGCATAGAGATATAATTTAAGTAGAGTATAATAATGAAAATAATGAAAACTAATATTATTTTTCATACTTGAATATAATTTTTATTTACTTTTTTTATACTTACTTAAATTATACTCTACTTAAATTATATCTCTATGCCCTACTTCTTCAAAATAAGCTTCAATTGATGAACAAAACCAGTTCTTCCAGATTTTTTCATCGTCATCTCACTAATTTTTTCCAGTTTTGTTCGATAGAATGCAACTTGGTTTTTAAGATCGCCCATAATTACTTTCTGTTCTTCTATCTCGTTCCGTAAAATGCTTACCTCATTGTCATTCAATTCCATTTTATCACTGAAATATTTATAAAACCACTGTACAAATTCAAAATTGGCATTGAACTTGCCTTCGATCAATTGTTTAACAGGAATTTCTTTTTGAACATCCAATTTCTTGAAAGCAGTTTGTAAACATCTCCAGTTATTGATATATTCGTATTCATTTTTCGCATCCGCTTTGATCTGTTTATGTGGAATTGTATTTGGAGCAAAATTATTAATAAGATAGCAGTAGATTTCACCGGTGCACAATTGCTCTATCTTTTCGATCCGATTTGGTGATTTCACATTGATCCAACTGATTAGTTCGTGACGAGAGAGGTTTCTTGGTGATGCAGTTGTAAAACTCGAGTTAAGAGCCATTTATATATCTTAAAAGTATACACTAGATTAACACATCTGTACCTATTATATTAAGTAAACATTTCCGTTTAAATCTTAAAATAAAAAAAGTTAATATTTTTTTAAGGCAAACTATTTTTGTGAAATTATAAAAATATTTTTTGTGAAGAATTTATCGTTAAAATAACAAACTGAGTCACAAACAAACATAACGGAACAACGTACATGAAAGTAGGTCTTTAAGTTAATGTATAGTTTTAAATAATATATAAAAATGAATATAAATTTTGTGTTATTGACACACACGAAAAATATTTCAAAACAGTTAAGTATCAAATGATGAATACAAACTGCGAATACTATATTGGTTAAAATATATCTTTTTAATGGTAATTATTGATTAATAATGTAAGCATAATGCAATACTACAAGCATCAAGGTACAGAAATGAACCTTAGTACTCAGAGCGTGATGGTATAGTTACCGAAATGCACATAAACAACAATTAAAAATTTCTACACGAATAAAAATTCTATTGATATCCTCTTTGATCAAACTGTCTTGGACAGTCTTAATTACGGAATATATATATATATATAACGTTTCATAACAGAAAACCTTGAAAATGATAGCAAATAGTGAAGAGGGTAAGCGAATATGCAACACTACATCATTTTATCAATGCAGAAAAGCGCGAGGCGAGAATTGCTGTCTAAACGTGTCGATGAGTGTTAAAAAGTGTCCAGTTGGATCAATTAAAATCAAGTGAAGATAGTCCAAGACTGTTAGAATGGCTATTTAAGACAGCTTGTCTTACACAGTGTGCATCTAGCCTTAATCGAAAATGAATATAATATTTTTTAACAATAAAGTACATGAAAAAGTTTAGTTGATTCAATTAAAATGATTAATGTTATTATCTACTACCAAAAAAAAACATTTTTAAAATCATGTTATAGTATTACTATAAGTAAAAACTACTAATACACAGTAAAAATAATAAGTAAAAACCAAACTAATTAATGCAATATTATAATAGAAAATTAAATTTGGATTGTGTTAAAAAATACAAATTGTAAATAGAAATGTGTAGTTTAATTTTTAGTAATAATAATCGCATTCAACTTGACGATTGATATAAGTTATTATATAAACGTATTACAGAAGAGTTTTTTTTTGATAATTTCATTATGCAGTTTAAAGTGTTAACCATTATGTCTAGTAACTTTTTCAATAAGAAATAAATTTTGATCAGAGAAAAATGTATATTGAATAAATTATTTACTTAAATTCCACATGAAGATAAAAAAATTATTAAAAATAAAAATATATATTTAAAAATAAACAGTCTATTATGAATCGAAACTTGATATTTAAAAAGATTACCTATTTACTTATTTATACAAATTTTTTTTGACTGTACTCAAATTATATTTTTTATACAACTGGCTGTAAATTGAAACCTGACAGAATTTGTATCACTGCCCTATTTCATTATATATATATATATATATATATATATATATATATATATATATATATATATATATATATGTAATATAGTTTTATAAATTGATTGTGTTTAATTTAGGTCACACATTTTTAAAATTATATCATTTAAAATCTAGCAAATAGTTCTAATGTGTAAATTGCAATATTTAAATTATTGTATTTGAATCAACTCACTTTTTGTGTTTTGTTTATGTATTTTATTGTTAAAAATCAATAAAGGAATGAAATTTAATCATAATAATTTATAATAAAAATTTTCTTTAAATAATTTTTCATTACAGCCAGATGTACACTATGACAAACTGTCTGAAATAGTTCAATACTCTTTTCAATTTTAAATATTGCAATTTATACGTTAGAAGTGTTGACAACTTTAAAAATATGTGACATAAATTACACCCAATCCATTGATAAAACGATATTTACATACACACACACACACACACATATATATATATATATATATATATATATATATATATATATATATATATATATATATAATAAAATAGGGTAGTGATATCAATCTTAGTCAGGTTTCAATTTACAGCCAGTTGTATAAAACATATAATTAACAAATATATTTAAAAACATTCTGTACAAATAAGAAAACAGCTAATCTTTTTATACAATCAAGTTTCCATTCTTAACAGACTATAGACAAAACATTATTGTAAATCAGAGCCTGGTTGGAAATTGGTGTATCTACCTTATATCTTTTATGTCTTTTAAATTTGTATGAAATATCTATTTTGTCTTGAAAATAATAAACTAAAATTGTTATAGTCAGTATATTATCAAATATTTGAAATGAATTAATCATTACTCACCCTTTTTAATTCACAGTTTAGATTAAAATTAAACGAATTCTATATCAGATCAGAATTACACAGTAAAATATTAAAATATCGAAATTTACAAAACTTATAAGGAGTGAATACGAACTACGTTTGATGCATGACTAGACATCGTCGAGCTCTGATAAATTTAAATCAATTTTGTATTGTATTTATTAAGTAAGCATTATATACTGATGAATAGGTATTGTATAAGGCAATGATTATGTACGATCTAAGTACAAAATATCGGAACAAAAGATACTGTTATACATGCCTGCACTATTAAATTGAAGATATTAAATAATCACTATTAATATATACGGTCAGGCAAAAAATATACTATCTGATTTGTAAATCACATTTATATTTACACAAACATTATTATTTACAAGTTTCTTTCATCAAAAACTGTCCTTTACATTTTGATCATTCAATATCAAGTTATATATTAGTTTTAAGAATACTAGTCAAAAATATTTTAATTTCAATACAAGCCTGATACAACAAGGCGAATAAAAATCATTTACAATAATTTTATTCAAACCTTTGTTTACATTAAAATCATTTCCTATTAATAGTAATAATTTGATTCAAGTGCTTGAAACATTTTTCTGGGGCAATTTTTATGAATGAAATAAAGTATTTTCATTAATACTTACTTTCATTAAAATTATAAATACAATTAATGAAGAAAAATTATATAAAAAAAAAATTGTTTCAATGATGTTAGTAATGAAACGATTCAGAAAATCTACGAAAAGAAACTGAAGAAGGACTGAATATTTAATAGCTGATAAAAATTGTTTTTATGATACTAGGGGGCTTCACATTCTGCTGTGCTCGAAAACTCACGGAGGACGAAACCCTCCGTGAATTAGTTAATTAAGTAAATGTTAGTTAGTGCAAGTTAGTGTGTTAAGTTAGTTAAGTTCATGTTAGGGAGGGGAAGCATTCGTTCTCCCTAACATGCACTTTCCCACTTAACAAATAACAGAAATTAGCAAATTATACACACAAATAATCCGCGTAAAAGAAATCAACAAAATACAGTGTTAAAATGTGTAACAATTTTCTTACTCTAAAGCTTTAAGGACATTTGATTAATAATCATTTTTCAGATCCAAAGTGTTCAATTATTGATAATTTTTGATTATTTTTATGTGTATTTCGTTGATGATCAACACTAAGGTATATAAAAATCATGAAAAAAATATATAGAAGGAAGATTTTCCTATTTCACTTCTCTAAAGACAATGATCTCCTTATTGAAATCCATATAAGTAACAGAAAAAATGAAAAGTAATTAATTTTCGAACATTAATAGTTTGTGCACGAGCGGAAGATTATTTTTAAAAATAACAGGAGGCTCCGCCCTCTATTCCCTTCATTCGCTCTCATTTAACAAAGAACAGAAATTAACAAATTATACGAACAAATAATGTGTGTAAAATGTAAGTAGTGAATTTTTTATTGGTAGAGTTAAAAAAAATTAAAAACAAAGTACAATATTAAAATATATAATAATTTTTTTACTTTAAAACTTCAGTGAATACAATATTTTGAATAAATTTCTTATCAGTTTTACACTGAAATTGTTTACTTTCTATTGTGTACACCGTGAGAAATCAATTCTACATTGAAATAGTATATCATTTGACAGATGTCAACCAATTATAATAGAGATCACGTGACCTATATCAACCAATCAGAAAACGAATAAGACACGGAAACGGCATCAGCACTGGATTATATATATATATATATATATATATATATATATACATATAGGTATATAAATAGAGAGAGAGAGAAAGAGAGAATGATTTAATGTAAAAGGTAGAAGAAACCTTTTTAAAAAGTACAAAATATAATTATAATATTATACAGAATTTAAATAGAAATGTACTATTAACAGTAGTTTTACAAAACTTCTATTCAGTACATAAATTTAATATTTTAAGCTTTGTATTATACCAAATAAGTATCTTACTTAAACCACAATATGATTAAAACATTATCTTCTACGAACTTCATTACTGATATTCAGGTCTTGCCGACGATATGGTTTTGCACAGCGTTTTAATACCAGTTATATATATATATATATATATATATATATATATATATATATATATATATATCTAGTTTTCATGGAATTTAGAATAGTTATTATACTTTACTATATATATATATATATATATATATATATATATATATATATATATATGTATATCAATTAACAAAAAAATTAATTTTCGAAATTAAATTCCTATAAACTTATCATAATCATTAAACTGTAATATTATCGATGAAGATATTTATGAAAAGAATAATCGAAAATTATATAGGGTTATAAGATGATTTTAAAGTGCTTTGAATGTAAATTATTACTGATGAATTAATAAAAATTATTTTTTTAGTTTATCTTGTAAAAAACGAAAGATAAATAAAATAACTGTGAGTTTAAATCTTGTGTTATTTGAAAAAAAATAATTTCTATTGGAATATTTAAGACAGATATAAAAAAGAAAAGAAATTGATCAATAATCATAATGAATTGTATTGGACATACTAGCTTTTTGTTTTTGTTTTGAAGTTAGAAATATTTTTTTTGAATAGAAAATAAATACAAACATATTTTAAGATTTGAGTTTGACAGTAGTTCTTTATATACATAAAGTATCTAACAGTTTCATATTTTTTTCCTATGTACTACAAATAAATATATCATTCGACTGTATGAAAAAAAATAGTCATATCTCTACTCTTTTTCAGTAAGCCGTCGAGGTTTATCTTGAAAAATAGGATTACGTGTCCCGGGAGTAAAACTGGATTGTGACTTTAACTATAACTCCATGTTAGGAGTATTCCCGTGACACCACGTGCACAATAACCACGAGGGATCACAAAAGTAATGTATCTCCGGAGAAAGCAGTCAAGTTTAGTTACCAACTACGTACATACATTCTTCTCTATTATAAGTGAATCGAGCCGTCGCCAAAGTTGACCATCCAAGATTCACTGCTCTGTCTCTTGTACATGTGTTCTTTTTACGTGCAGATATTTATTTAATGTCCGTTTCGATGTTCTCTAACGCTGTTTTGTAAGGCGTATCGTGTATACCCAGTAGATTTTTCAAATCTTTTTTGTTGTTTCTTTGATATGAGTTCTTTAGTTTTATTTTTGTTTATTTCTTAAATTTTAAACAAACTGATACGAAATTTTCGGTTATATAAATTATATTATAACGAATTTAAAACGAAGTTTTGCATCACAAATAATTTTTCATTCCATAAAATTTCAATAGTAAAAGAAAATTAAAGGCAATTTTTCTTTGTGAAATAGATACTTTATCAGATAACAAAACCAATGCGAAATGAAAACTATTATAGTACTGTTTATACTACTATGAAATATAGGTCATTACCCACAAGTATTTATTAGATTATATATATATATATATATATATATATATATATATATATATATATATATATATATATATATATATATACTTATACCACACTATTTTCCGCTCATTACTTTTTTATTTTAATTTCAAAACTGACGTACAATCTTGTAATTAAATTTCAAAACTTTTCAACTTTCTAAGAAGTGTTTTCCTTGAACGCAATATACATGCATATATACATGTATGTGTATTGGCGGAATGAACGCTACACATACAAAGTCTCTATTATAGACTGAAAGTTTCCTCATACAAGATTAAGAAAATATGCTCGAAATCTACTATAATACATTTTATAACTTTCCGAAACTCTCAGTTAACGTAATCATTTTTTTGGAAGTTCTGCTAAACGCATATAATTTCCAGCTGCTTGAAAGGATTCGATTCTTAACCGTTTATTATATATATAAATATGTTATATATATATATATATATATATATATACATACATGTATGTCCGTATGTGTGTGTGTTCGTGTAAAAAACTACATTTGTAGAAGAATTTAATAAATTTTATAAACTTATTGTGCTTATTTTTTCATATATACTACATTATTACTTTAAAGTTCAAAGGAAACTATTAACCTGTGACTACTGAGCGTTAAATTTTTACAAAATTTAGATTTCTATTTGTTTTTTATACTCTTCGATTAATATAATAAAGAAATAACGTACAGAAAACATAGTCATTTGTACGTCTAATATTTATATGCATTTTACTTCAGTATCTATGGACTAGTCTATGTATCTCTGTGATCAAATTATGTTAAACTTTTTAAAAATACATATGGAAGAATTTTTTTAAAGTCCTAAAATAATACACACTGAAACCTAAATAAATATACTTTGATTTATCTTTATAATAAGTTTTTAATATTTTTCAGAAAATAAATTTTCTTCATCTTATAAACCAGAAAAATTACTTCTGCTCAAAAATGTTTAATAAATAATTATTGAACAATTTTGATAATAGCGATGTCATCATCCTTAAACTGTCAAAGTATAGAAAAAGAAAAGAATTATTATGTGTCTTGGCGTTTCGAATATGATGCTGCATTTCGATGATTAAGCAATAATTAAAAATGATCGATAACAATTTATTGGACCTTTTTGATCAGATTTTTTCTGTGATTTCAGGGATGAATAAATAATTCATTTGTGAAAGTAATTTTAGCTATAATATCAGAAATGTATTGTGATAGATGTTTTTGGTTTTATTTATAGTTTAATGCACTGAGAATAATGGAATTGATATCAAAATACGTATAAATAGTAATGAAAATAAATAATCAATTACTGAATATTTTTAATTACTTGTTTGCGGAATAGATGAAAAATTCATTTGTGAAAACAAATATGTAATTGTAATATCATGAAGTGTTGTCTGAAAGGTGGTGTCTCGTTGCAAACGAAACAATAACCATTAAATTTGTTCGAATAATTTTTAAATTATTATTATAAGATATTAAGTATTAAATGATATTTATCTTAACATAAATGAAATAAAGATGATTTTAAATGTTTAGTTTGATAGATACTGTGCTTTCTCATAGAACAAATCTAAAAATAACTACAGGTTAATAAAACACTTTGTATGTTTTATATTATAATACAAATTTAACACTAAAACTACCAAGCCCGTCATTTTGACGGTTTTCAGATTTCATGCTTTAAAAATATTAATATAAGGTATTTATTGTTCTCGGAATTTACGACGAGTTTTAATAAAATATAAAAACAGTTACATATTCCTATTCAATTTCCACGCAGCGACTTTAACTTCCATAATCTGTCTGACCTATACGTAATTATACCGAAACTCGTCAAAATGACAAGCTTAGCAATTTCAAAGTTTATAATAATTTATGAACCATCTATGAAAGGATAGACATCAATACGTATTTACATTCATTTATACATCGCTTTCAGACATTTCCTGAAAATTTGAAGAACATTTGTAATATAAAGACTATATTGAATAAATTATAACCTTCATATGGCAACCGCAACAATCCCAACCCTCTGCTTCAACCGTTATAAGTGGATTTATTTTGTTCCGATTATAATTTTATTTCAGTTTAGAATTAATAACTCCAACTAGTATATATAATCAAGACGCAATCATTATCAGTTGTATTTATAATGTGATAAAGTTCTTGTTGAAAGTGTATTCTGCGAAAAACGTATAAAAATATTTTTACAACGAATTGAAATTTATTTTTGGTATATCTTAGGCAATTATGAAATGATTTCCAGGAAGAAAAAAATTATTGGAAGAATTGAAAAAACTAACTAGTATAAATGAAAACTGTTCGGACACTAATTCAAGTAATAATGATTTAGACATATCTTACGTGGAAAATAAAACTGATTTTTCAGACTTTGAAGAAGCTGAAGATGAAATTGAAGTATAAGATATTAAACAAAGTGAAGATGAAGAAGATGAAAATGAAGATTTAGTGAGTGAAGATGAAATTCTCCAAAGGAGTCACAAATGCAGAAAGCGATTGGGTATTTGTTCAGATACTGAAATGGATAGCGAACCCGAAAAAAGCGAGCAGGTGGACATTGCTGCCGAAGGTACTGAATAGGAAAAATTAGTGGATGGTCGTATTGGTAGATTGCCATCATATACCATATTCAAGGACTCTTGGGGGCCCAACTGCTTATGCGAAGCGGAACATTATGCTTGGTAATGGAAGTAGTGCATTTCGACTTCTAATTGATAATCGAATGATGAGTCACATAAAAGCTTGCACTGAGCTAGAGGCCAGTAACATTTTACAGAAGGACTGGAAATTTAGTATTGAAGAATTATATGCTTTTATAGCCATTTTGTATGCTCTTTTCTTCACAATTCTCTATGAATCAAATAATATTGTGTTAACACTTTACAAAAGTAAACCTCGTAAAAAAGTATTACTTCTTAGCACTAAACATAAATCTGTGAAGATTTCTTCTAATCGAAAACGAGTTCCTGAGACTGTATCGTTTTACAATGATACTAAGTTTGGAGTAGATGTAATTGACCAATTGGTCCGCAAATATAGTGTAAAAGCAGGGTCACGTAGATGGCCCTTGCAGGTATTTTATAATATTTTGGACTTGTCCACAATCAATGCGTGGATTTTATACAGAGAAACTTGCGATGAAAATATAACTAGAAAACAATTTTTGTTCCAATTGTCCGAAGAACTTGCTAGTGAATACAGTAGCAGACGAAAGGAAGCCACTTCCTAAAAACACGAATGGAAATCAATGGATTGTACTCCGGAAAACTCCAAGAAAAGTTCTTGTGAACGTAAATTCGATTGTGCAACAAAAATTGAGCGAATTATACCTGTAATGAATGCAACAAATATGTTTGTGGCAAGTGTTCATCTAAGATAACATGTATTTGTAAAATATGTGCCTCATAGTTATATTCATACACATGTATATATCTAATTTTTAATACTTAAAATGCAAATAGAAACTGTTTTTGTTCGATTTTTTTATTGAAAATTAATAAATTATTGCATTAAATATTGTTTTCTCTTAAATTACATTCTTTTATTTACATAAACTAGGTCAAAAAGTACAATGACTGACATAATCAAAAATCCGTCAATTTGACAGGTGTGGTACAAGTAGATATATATTTAACGTCGGCAGTTCTAGTGTTAAACATATTTTTTTCTTATAATTTTCCTTTCTTTGAATTGTCTTGTAATTTCAATCAACAAAATTTTAATGTGATTTTAAATTTATCCTGAAAAATATAACAATAGATATTTTATATTTGCATTATGCTAAAAGACATTTACGCTTAATAAGAAGAAATAGAAAAATAATATATTTTATAAAATAAGTAATGTTTTTTTTTATTTAAGTACGTATTTGTGAATATAATAAGAAAAAAGGAACATATTAATCTACATATTTAAAACGGGAACATGTTGAAGAACATACTACTATTATTTTTATTTTAAAAGTCGTTACTGAACTTGTAGTGTTAGTAGATTTATTGTAGCTCAAAATTTTAGTATATTTTGAAAATAGCATCTGAG
Source organism: Acanthacorydalis orientalis (assembly GCA_034766995.1). NCBI lineage: Eukaryota > Metazoa > Arthropoda > Insecta > Megaloptera > Corydalidae > Acanthacorydalis > Acanthacorydalis orientalis. The sequence goes on along the minus strand of CM068321.1, from coordinate 7,437,472 downwards.
ATATTGTATAAAGAAAGAAGATTGAAATTTGGAAAATTTAGACACAAACACACACACACATATATATATATATATATATTTGTGTGTGTGTGTGTACATAGAGAGAGAAGAGAGAAAAATGTGTTTTGTCAGTGTCCACTGTTTTTTTTTTAAATATTTTAATAAGAAATAACATGAGTAAAGAGAAATTTATCAATCCGAATACAACAATTTCGAAATTACTGAAATTATATATCCATTTATCTGTCTTCGTGTGTGTACTGAAGTGGGTGGCTCTTTGTGTATCAAATACATTCATAAATCAAATATTAATTTTTTTGTAATATCGCTACGGCTGGACACAATTCATCATCGTAAAAATGAAATTATAAAAAGTGGAAAAATATAATTTATGCTAAATGATTTATTCGACTGTATATTTGGATGAATCGAAAATACGATAGATATAAAATTAATTTTGTAAAAAGCAATGTTTAATTTATATATACATACGCATTTACACACACATACACACACACACACACACACACACACACACATATATATATATATATATATATATATATATATATATATATAAACCTATTCATATAGCATATATTAGGGAAAGATAGAAAATTATCATACAGATTAATATGAACATTTTCAATATTAAGAATTGTTTTTTCCATTTTCTCGACTAGTGTCGAAAATAATATTAATTATTAAAATTATTTATATTCTCGAAACAATTATTATAAAAGCTAAATACTTTAAAACAGAAGGAATTCGAATTAAAATATGTTGCATTTGTAACCATAATTTGAAAATTATGAATTATATCCTTGAAATGATAACAAAATTTTGTACATTAGACTCTAAATTTCAGCAGAGAACTGATACAAATAAGGAAATGTAACAACGATTTCAGGCTGAAGCATTTGCTTTAATAACACTGGCCAGAGGCGTCGTCATATATAATTTACTTAATGATATATGCTTTTAGATTGCTTCGTTGAAAAACAAAATATGATTTAATGAAAATTATTTAATATGTATATATATATAAATATATATATATATATATATATATATATATGTGAGTGTGTGCGTGTGTGTTTGTGTGTGTGTGAAATAATTAATTAGTATCAGTTTCACTGATTTTAAATAAAATCGATTTAGCAGAAAAAATCACTATAAAGTTTTACTGACTTAAATTTTATATAAAGAAAATATCTTATATTCAAATAACGTTTTGATTCTGATTTTACTAACAACAAAGTATGATCTTTATGGTAGACACATATATACATACATATATATATATATATATATATATATATATATATATATATATATATATAATCAGGTATATATTAAATATATTTTCTATTCTAAACCAAATTACTATAGAATAATGATAAATTAATTCTTTATTTTAAATGATCCATTAATAATTAAGAACTAAGAATTTATCAAGATCGTCAGTATCGCTTGTTTCCATCAATCGACTTTTTTAGTTGTATTATTATTGCAATCTTCTGCTCTATTCGAATTAAATAAACAAGAATGTTAATTCAATCTAAAGACACACAATTTTTAACCCCGATATCTCTCACTTTCAAATCAAAACTCTCTTATATGCCGCTTTAATTTATACAACACTTTGGTTATTAATGTGTTCTCCTCTAATAAATTAAAAGTTCTAGATGATCTTAACTATTCTTTTCCATTGAGAAAATAAGTTAGTCTTCCCATAGAACGTTTTTTTATGCAAATAATAAATACAATAAAACTTGTTTTTCATTAGAAATTAATTATGACGTGCTCATTCAGACTTTCTGTTTTCTTTTCTAGATGATCTTATTTGGGATCCAAATTTCAGCCTGCATAGTTTTTGATTATTCAGACCTGCATGTATACATGTCTATATCTAATATGAAAAACGTACTGTTTGTATTTTCTCTTACTATATCCATGAAATATTTTTATACTGTAAATTAATAAATATACTATAAAAATAAAGATCACATAATATACAAATAATATAATATCAATAATAATAATATCACTGGTACAATATAAATAAAGAATATTGTTAGATAATCTCTAATAAAAAATACCGATCTTGCATTATTATTACATTGTTCAAACAACTATAGTAGATTTAAGAACTTGGGTAAGTTAGTAACTTATTAGTTATTAAGTGCATGAACTTATTATTGTTGAATGGCCTAACTTTGTTTCTTTTTAATAGTAAATGTAGTGCATTTGTATCCCAAATTATGTAAATTATCTCGGTTTCTTTATATATATATATATAAATACGAATATTTTTTTAAAATTTTAAATCGAGTAGCCTTAAAACCTCGATAACCAAAAAACCTTCAAATTTTAAAATTTTTGCACAGTATTATGCATTTTAAATCTTTATTTTTTATTAAAAATAATGCATATTAATAGCATAATACCAATTCGTTCTGATGTCAAGATTGGACATTTTACTAATTCAGATCTTTCTTATATGTGTGTTTTAATTATTCTTTTAAATTACTTGATTATAGAGTTTAGCACTCTCATCAATCAATCTCTCATCAAGCTCTTTTGACATTTTGCGTTCAAATTAAGGAGTGGTTCAAACTCAAGTGTACAAACAAGGTGTATTTTTATTTTGTATTTGTGTTCAAATGATATTGATCTAAATTGTCTTAGTCCCTCAAACCATAAATAACCATCCAAATATCATTCTGATGTTAACAACCTTCCAGTCAAAAAAAATTTATAGTACGTTGTTCGACTTCTTTCATTTTATAATAATCTAACCCTACCAGATTATTTTATTAATATTAAATACTTGGATGTAATGAATTTGTTTCAGTCGTGCACTGAAGGATCATTTGTTAATAAGTGTACAAGCAATTTATTTACTATTTTTAATAGCAAATAAAAATCGAATTAACCAACACTACACTTTTAGCTTGTGTTTAGTATAAATGTTCTAAATTATTGATATACATTAAATTAATGAAATATATTCGGTAAATTGTAGTCAGAAACAATACATAAATAAATTTATTTACAGAATTTAAATCTCAAAAATATATTAAACAACTACACACACTATCACAACTATTCTCATTTTAAATATCGAAATTATTTATGAAATTTATATTCGCTAATAAGATTATTTATGAAAATAAATAATGAAGTTAAATTAATTATCAACAGAAACGACAACAAATAAATTGCAAACGTTATGTTACCGAAAATATTTCATTTCCTAATTGACATTAATTATAAATTTACCATCTGTGCTTTCAATTAATAATTTTGTAATCCGATTTAAAAAAGTATAACCTTTCATAAACACTAAGTATGAATAAATCCACGAAATATGAAATTTAAATAAAACATTACTCTACATCGACCATAAAATCGTAGTAACAATAAACATCTCGATAATTTAATCTGGATACGGAGTACGGTTTTTTTCCTGGAACATATATATATATATATATATATATATATATATATATAAATATAAAACGTGTGTTGTATATATTTTCCAGACAACGTATCGTACACTCGTGTTATAAATGGCATAGCTTGTAACAGAAATTTGAAATAGCTCCCTCACGACTCTTTATGAACGTAAAATATGTATTAATACGCACACATACACAGAAACTGACTGAGTTGAATGTATAGAGTAATGCAATTTTTTACAACTATTCAAAAATATTGACTTGCAGTTGGTATATGTTTTTATTACACATACAAACATATATAAGTACCTGGATACACACACATGCATAAACACACACACACACACATATATATATATATATATATATATATATATATATATATATATACAGGTCAAAAAATAGAGACATAAAAATAAAAAAAAACTAATTCTATGTAAAAGATTTTTTATAAGATCATTTTTCTATTTAAAAAAAAAACTTTTTAATCTCTTGCGTGGGCATACTTGCATCGTATTAGTTACCTCATCAGACAAAAAAAATTGTCCTCACAATAGTTTTTTTAAATGATTCAAGGTGGAAATCATATAGTGTTGAACCACAATTATACAGTGGCTGATACAGGAGTTCAAAACAATAATCGTAGTATGCACTGATTTGTTTTTTAACTGTGTAAGGAATACGGTACAAGAGTGGCTACACAAGAAATCAAATTTCTTTCAGGACATCCAGAAAAGCTCACTACAGATAAAGAAGTCTGAGTAGGTTATATAGAAAAAGTTCTTTATAAAATTTACTTTTCGACCTGCCATCGTTAATCTTTCTTTAAAGAAAAAGCACTTAACTAATTCACTTTACTTGTACATTTGTATTATTAAAAAAAAACCACATTACATTATAAAAAAATGTCATTAATTTCAAACAATGTTTGAAAATTTGAAAAGATTAGAAACATTGGAGTGAAAAATAAAATAAAAAGCACCTGTTTTCTGTAAACACAAAATCTCTTTTTGATATGTAAAGGTTCTTAGCTTGGAACAAGTTAAAATATTTTAGGAATGAAAAGAATCTGAACACGTATATTATTTTAAAGCATTCTTTTTTTGTAAATTTCATAAATTTGATAAAACAGCAGATTAAAAGATTCGAAGAGACCGGTTCGACATTGAAAGCTCAATCTTAAGGTCGCTCACGGACATCTTGATCCGAATAATGTAATGCATAAGTGAATGAGTCCGTATACGATAATCCGGGAATGTCAACTCTTATGCATTAGCAATGTCCCGTTTAACTTTGCATCAAATTTTATCGCTAGATTTAAAGCTCCACCTCTATAAAATTCAACTTGTTCAAGATATAAACGAAACATACTTTCTAATACGGTTGAAATAAGGTCAAATTTTGCAGATAAAATTTTAGAACAGTTCTCCAAGTTTGAGAACATTCTGTTCTAAATTTTTTTTGCAGTTTCTGTAACGTTAGTCCCAAGTGTAAATTCATAAAGGAAACACTCACGTACTACACTATTTTTCACATAAATAGTTAAGGGTTAGAATTATTTTTTAAATTAAAGTGAACAGTTCGAGATTCATTTAAAACACATGATGAAATTACTGATAAACAATTCTTGGAATTTTTCCGATAACAAGTGTAAACAATGCTTGGAATTATTGTACGTTATAACAGCGACAGAAAATTCTTGGTTATCTTATATATGTGTATGAAGTATACGTTTAAAGTACGAGTACAAGAAAATATCTCATAAATTTCCAAGTGCCATTTTCTACACTAAGAACAAAAAAGGAACACACGCATGTATAATTAACGAAGTGGTTCAAGAGTCGCAAGAACGAGGAGACAAAAAAACTAACTGGAATTGAACGTGCACGTCGTGACCTTTTCAACTTTTATTGCATCTTGCGCGCTATAACCCCGTGTGACAAACACGACGACGTCAACAGTAAGAATTACACGTACAAATATATACATATATATATATATATATATATATATATATATATATATATATGCGGACATCCTCGCCCGTGTCATTAAACGTATGAAACGGCGACGCCAGGAGGGTTTAACTTCTAATCTGGTCGTACGGTCTGCTGCTCCCGCAAGTCTGTTTATCATTCCCTGTGTCGTTTTTAGTCGGGCACGGCGACTAATTTCGAATTCATCGTTTTAATGACGCAATTAAATGTACAAGGGTACCGCTGATGATACCGTGACCGAGTTCCCGTTGTGTCAAACACATTGTGATATTATTTCAATGCAGGGACACGGCGAGGAGGTGGTGGGTGACGTTTGGTCGGACTTCAGGAGGAGCCGTGCGACACTGTCACGTGTACATTTCCTCTGCGGTCGTGTCCTTATTAATGAACGTGATTTAATTAAAACGTACAATTTTTAGATTCTATTGTCTTGTTGATTTGCTGATGAGTTTGCTTTTATTCTAGAATTTTTTTCTAGATAAATGAATAGAATCTAAAACGTGTCCCAACAGATACGAAAAACACTTTCTATAATGTAAAAAGTTCATGTCATTTGTAAATAAAGGAATATAAAAGCTACTACAGAAAATATAGACTGTATATACATTGATGAGAACAAAATTCAATCGAATTAACTTCATACTTCCATACGAACTCTAAACTGATTAATTTAAATGAGTATGTAATTTAATTTTGAAAGAAAATTATTAAATTATTCTATAAACAACGCTCAATTATAATGAATAAAAACTGATCATTTTTTCCAATGATTTTTGTTCACTTCAAAAAGCACAAAATGTTTTTCTAGTCAAAAATGTTCAGTAGATAATTATAGATTATTTTTAATTACTGTTTATGCGCATTTCTACAATGATGTCAATATTTTCAAAGAGCCAAGGTACAGAAAAATCTAAAAATTGGAATAAGTCAATCCGACGATTACATTTCTTTAGAAACAAAATGAATAGGTCTGACTTAACGTCAGTAGAGAGGATAATTTTAAAAGCTGGCTTATTCACTTATGATTGGAGTGAGAGCATAAATTTAACTGACACATTGTTAATTATTCATGGGTATTTAGTAAACATGGAGCAGAACTCCGGTGCATATCAAGCTCTCACTGTGAAATGATTTTACAAAAATGACAAGTTTTCTACAATTGTACAACGGATATTTTGCAATTATAACATTCCACGTCGTAAGGAAGTACGGTCTGCTTAAAGTATCAACTTGTGATTCAAAAATTTATTAAATTTGAGGCTTTAAAAGTTCATGAGAACATCAAGAACACCAGAAAAAATTGATCGTGTTAGAATTGCTGTAACGCATAGCTCGTGCCGTTATTACACTATTTCTTATGCAAAAATTAATTTGATTTCCACAAATTACATAGTTCCAAGAATATGCCGCAACAAGTCATACCTCCAGAGTATCCAATTCTGCTGTAAAGGCTCTCTTTCCAAACCTTATCGTTTCCAAAAATGGAAATGTTGCTTGGTCAGCAAGATTCCCATATTTGAAGACATATTATTATTTTTTGGGTGTTATCTAAAGAGCAAGTTGTATATTGATCGTCCATACACTACCACTAAACATAAATTGAAAATCTAAGAAGCATTTACGAGGATTCCACCTAACATGTTAAGAGCGCATAATGGAAAATTTCCGAATAAGATTACAGGAATGCGTACACCGAAATGGTGCTCATCTATCAAACGTTATTTTTAAATGATAAAATGGCCCGATATACTTAAAAAGAATATGTAAGTAAATTATATAAAAATAAAAAATCATTTGATTATTGCCTTTTAAAACTTTTCCATTCCTCTGGTGTACCTTATAATTTACATGCTGTACCTGTCTCGATTAAGTATCTTGCTGAAGGAAGATACTTAGAAGGAAATGATAAGAGAATATAGAATTGTAATAAATTTTAGGTTCTGGAATGAAAAATCGAATGTTGACACAAAATTTCTATTGTTTTCAAGTTGATATTTAATTTTATACTTGTAATCTTTTATGTTTAAGAAAGATGTAGCAACTAGTTTTGAATAAAAACCCATCTATGCTAGGAGTGGTTGGAAAGATCTAAGAAATTGAGACAAAACAACGAGGAAGAAAACTGATAATTTTCTGTTTTATGATTTTATAATATGAGAATACATCATTTTTTAAAATGATGTCTTTATTTTATAAGCGTAATCACCATTGTTTCCAAGTAATTTCTATCAAATGAAGGATTTTTTTTCATTCTGTTAGTGAAGAAATCTGATATAGTAATGGTAGAACTTAATCTTTTATTAAAATTCAAAATGATTCAACCATATTTAATCTTTAGTGAGAAGAAATTCATTACTTTTAGATTTGTATCACTGAAAAATTTCCAGACAAGTACTCTACAATATTAGGCTTTCAATTTCACATTTAATTTCATTTCTGGAATTAACATTCGGACCAATTAACGAATACTAACGTTCTGTAGCCTAAATGTCTAAGATACAACCTCTTTGTTCCTTAAAAATTACAAATTTTACAAGAACAGCACTCTAAGTTATCTGACAGTCTTTTCAACGAAATAATCAACATGTTGTTCATAAATTTCCTCACTTGTCATTACAAATCTGCCTGAACGAGGCTTGGCCTTCAAACTGGTTTTGCCAAAATTAAAGATCTTAATTTTATTGTTTTCCAAAACAACTTACAGTAAATCTATCCACACAAAGATCACCATTAATATTTTTAGCCTCCGAAGAGTATCTGTTGATGACATGTTTTTCATTGTAAGAATGTTAATGGTTAGATGTTGCTTTAAGTACTTTATTTCGCTTTAAACTCCAACTGTAGTGTATCAAACGAAGTTAGATGCATATAATTAGTATAATTATATGCGATAAATCCAGAGTTTTTTCTTTCATTTCAAGATCACAACTTGTTCAAGAGGTATGATCTAATATGCAAAAATGTTCAACCACCCTTCGTACAATTTAAATCACTAAAATACCTTATTAAATGTTAAATGTTCACTATAAATAATGTTTCAATAGTTCAGCTTGGAACAGATTTTAAATATAATTATAAATGGAAATTAAATTTATTAGTTGGAAAAATAAACAACTTCTATAAGTGTGCATAAATTTAAAAATAATAAATTTATTTGCACTAAATCTATTATATGCTACATTCTATTTTATATTTGAAAAGCAAGATACACAAACGTAAGCTAAAGTTATCGTAAAAATTAAATAAAATTTAATAATATCGATTATTATGATATAAACGTCAAAGAATTTACATTTAAAATTGTCTTATTAATTCCATATTTAATAACTGTACTTATATAAATCTTCAGCAAATTTTAAAGTGTTATTAAAATTATCTGTCACATTTTGTCAGTGATTGTGAAAATCGAAGAAGATTTTAAAGGGTGACTGTAAGTACTTTTAAGCTGTTTCCTACAAGAATCAATAAAATTATTGCAACAATAAATTTTCTGCGAAATCCGACAATGTTTATTAAAAACACATACAAGAAACACAATCCTCTGTTATTTAACTGCTAAGTGAACATTAATCATAAGTAGACATAAGAAAGACGTCATCGATTTCATTATTTATTTTTAGTACAAGAAAATTCCATTTAATAATTAAATATTTATCTCGTTTATCAATCATTTATGATTCATTATCTCTGATGTATCTTTTTTTCCACAACGAAATAAAAACACGAACTTATTTATTTGTATTCTCAACGTTTCCATCTCAAAGATACACATCTATGCAATTTTATCTTCGCGTACAACTTAATTTTGGCACTTTTTTTAAAAAGAATAACATAGATGGATGAACTTAGATATACTTTGCACGTCTTAACTGTCAGTTGATAAAACAAAGTACTTACAATTGACGTCTCATGAAATGTAAGTTGTCTAAAGAAGATAATTAAATATTACTTCTATATTCTCTTAGACCCGAGTATTAAATATTTATATTCTAAATTTAGCAGTGCCTCAATGGTTGAAACGAAATTTTTTCTGAGAATTGTTATCTGTGACATTTTAAAAATTTCATTCGAAAAGATATCTTTTGAACTTTAAGTATATATATATATATATATATATATATATATATATATATATATATATATATATATAAATGTTTTTATTTAATAAAAACATTAAAAATATAATATTTTTTTTATAACTTGAATTGAAAATGATAATTTTATTTGAAAATAACATTTCTAATTTCGTTTCATGGAGCACAAACAATGAAAAATAAATGCGAAATTTAAAAATTAATTTATTCGAGTCAACAACATTGCTCGTTTGTTAATATTATTTTAACTATACTGAATGAAAATCACTCCGTGTCTCTTCATATTTATAATAAAAATGATGTTACACAGTCTATCCAGAGTCGGGTACGACTGGTACCGAAAAGAATACAAGATGTCAAATACTTTTTTATTGATTGAAAATACACTGCTTTTGAGTCAATACAACGCTAGAAGCGATTAACATTTTTTTTAAGCAGACACAGTACTTCCTTTTTGAATCGCCTTTAAAACAGCGATTGAAGCCCTTTAACGATAATGTTATTTTTTAATTGTGAAAATAAAATAACTTATTCACTGTTATTATTCAAAATATCAAAAAAAGGAACAATTTTCTATTTTTTAAAAATGAAATAAACCTTCTATTATTACATATAAAATTTAAAATTCAACGATATACTGCTATATATATATATATATATATATGTATGTGTATATATATATATATATATATATATATATATATATATATATATATTATATATATATTATATATATATATATATATATATATATATATATATATATTCGGAAAGAGACACTGTTCTAACAATCAAATTTGAACTACATTCCGTATACTAATCTCGCTAGGAACGTAAATATTATTTCGAATACATTTTCGCTATCTCGTCCCAATTCAACGGAATATACGATTTTCAATTCACTAAAGTTCTCCATACATAAGCAACAGCAGCAACAGAGAGAAAAAAATCTCTCTGTATACATTTGACCCTTGCCTTTTCTGCCTACTACCGAAAATATCAAAACCGTTCAACAATATTTTTTCTTGTCCGGCAACGTGAACCCACGGGTCCTGAGGCTGCGCACAACATCGACGCTGTATTACCCACACCCTATCAACAACACTCATCGGCTCTTTCAACAACCCCTTATGATATTCTGCGTGTCCCGTGTTTGATCTTTTCACCCGCTCGGTTATTTCACTATCAAGTTTTATCATAGCTATGCTTTAAATACATATCTATAACAAACGTGAGTATATATATATATATATATATATATATATATATATGTAAATACACACACACATACATATATATATATATATATATATATATATATATATATAAAGTACAAGCTAGAAGAATAAATTTAATTTTCTTTCATAAATACATTCTTTTTCCATCACACAATCCAGAAAAATGTCTCATAATTAATACTTTAATAAATTATTATTGATCAATTTTAATTGATACTCAAGTGCGTTTCGATAACAATCACATCGTCTTCAGAGCAGGAAGATACAGAATACATTTCAAATTTTATATCTTTTAAGTAAATATTAATTAAATTAATTAGTGCAAAAAATGTGTCTACTACTTGAGTAAGAAAGAAATAAATACACAAACACGCAAAGGTAACAATTTGATATGAAATTATTAAGTTTTCAAAAAAAAATTCATTTACGTCATTCCGTAGTAAAAAACAACAAAGAATTAGTGATCTACTTTTTGCATAATGCTCCCCTTTTCATAATATAATATATAGTATAAGTGTACCTGTTTCTTTATAAACTACTTTTATGTTCTGTAATATTTGCATTGAACATTTACTATCACTTACGATTTAAAACTAAATAATATGTGGCAATCTGAAACATTTTACATATATAAATTTATATATATATATAGTAATTTATTAATATAAACAAAATAATAATATAGGTATCAATGGATAACTATAAGAGTATGATTACCCAGATTATTATTCAATCTCACAATATGAATTTTCTCTCACTCCACAAATTACAAAGGTGTGATCAAAATGTTCTATAAACGATTATTGATTATTTTTATCATCCACTTTATAAGACGAGAACCAAATTCATTGTGAAAGTGAATTTAGTTACAGTGACAGAATCTTAGTTAAGATAAAAGAAAATAAAGTGTTAAATACAATAAATTAAATTTTATACACAAATAAACGTTTAATTTCAACCTTCAGCAGATGAATATTCATTATATATATATATATACATTTATACATTATATACATATACATATATATATATATATATATATATATATATATATATACATATATATATTAATAAGTTCTAAAAATACTAATTTGTTAATTTAATACAGAAAAATATATAGTACAAAAACATGTGAAAAAATGGTAAAGTAAAAATAAACATGGCCGACGCCTAACTTATATGTATGAAAACAGGCATCTGACTAGACTAAAGTAAATAGTGATCTATAAAACGTTTATAGAGGTAGTTCAGAAATATTTAAGTCTTTACTTCTACATATAAAGAGGCGAAAAACTTACTTTTTTCTTTTTTTTTACACTAAAAACAATAAATTTATTTTCCGATCAAGAAATTTCAATAAATAGTTATGAACATTTTTAATTCTTACTTATCCCTATTTATATGGTTATGTCGTCTTCATCAGAGCTCTATCGAAATACTCATAAATAAGAAACAAAAATCATTCATTAAACATTTTTTATAGTTTGTAGAGAGAAACAAGAATTATATATGCATTAATAATACAATATTTGTTAATAAAGTTTTAAAAATACTAATGTGTTAACTAAATATAAAAAAAATATAGTACAAAAACGTGTGGAAAAATGATAATGTAAAAATAAACATAGCCTACACCTGACTTAAATGTATGAAAACAGGCATCTGACTAAAGTAAATATTGACCTTATAGAACGTCTATAGAGGTAGTTAAGAAATATTTAAGTCCTTACTTCTGCATATAAAGAGAGAAAAGACTTTTTCTCCTTTCTTTTTTTTACCCTAAAAACGATAAATTTATTTTTCGATCAAGAATTTTCAATAAATAGTTATGATCATTTTTAATTCTTGCTAATCCCTATTTATATGGTTATATCGTCTTCATCAGAGCGCCAACGAAATGTGCATAATCAAAAATCATTCATTGAACATTTTTGATCAGAACACTTTTTATAGTTTCTAGAATGAAATAAGAATCAATATGAAGAGAGAATACAATCAATATCAATTGAGAAAATGCACTACAGTCACTCATACATACTTTTTTTTTGGTTTAATTAATCAATAAATGATGTTAGAATCCAAGTTTTAACATGTATCTTTAAATACATTTTAATATTATGTCAGTTTAATGCTAATAATGAGGTGCACAAAAATAAAGAATTAAACAATGTGTCACAATATGTAGTACAAAACGGTGATAATACTCTAACAACGAACTACCAATGTTAAATTCCTTACTCAAATTGTCTATGTTCAGTAATTAAAATGAAGTTTAGTTATGACTTAATTGTATAATATTCAGAAATGTCATATCTTTAATTAATTTGTCTTTCTCTGTATATGTATATGACTGGCACACACACACACACATATATATGTGTGTATATATATATATATATATATATATATATATATATACTGATATTAAGGTAACAAATATTTATAAGTCAAAACTTGAGGAATTCAATATTAAATATACGACGTTATTATACAAGTTACAGCATATAACATATGAACCGCTATTAGAGAATGTTAACATATTAGTTTTATGTAACATAATAACTTTTACGACATTACAAGAGCTTCTATCGTCCACCATTAACTTAAAGCTGCGTACGGCTACATTTAATACGAGTAGGTGCTGTCTCTAGCGGTTAGAATATAAATTAGGTGCTTTAGGAAACAAACACCAGCGCTTATAAATGTCGTTGGATGTCAGTGAATCTAGAAAAATACCGAATTCGAGTGCAACTTGATTGTAATGAAACACTTGATTTTTATTTATTGTCCGAACGTTGTGTTTATCGAAAGAAATCTCATATTTGTATATAGTACTAGGTGTAAAAACTAATTCGGTGCCCTTATTAAATTTAATCAATCATAACTCCGCTTTAAATTGAAATATTTTTTCGACGTTTTACGATTTTAAAGTGCCAACCTTAACATTTAAAAACGCTATATATCTTGGCAAAACAGTTGGAATAATCTCACAAAATAATAGTAAATACGATGGAGTCCGAAAATTAGTATATTAGGCATTGAATACTTTTCGAATTTCAGTTGGAAAAAATGCTACCGAAGCCGCAGAAATAATTTGTTCAACTTTGGGGGAAGGTTTTGTAGAGCATAAAATATGTGAAAAATGCTAAAACACTGGAACAGGTTCAAAAATACATTACGACTTCATTTTCCCTAGTGATATATATTTTTTTTATTTTTCGGGATTTTTTGTGCGTAGCACTATCGCTCACCCCCACCCCCAACATATAACAGAAATTAATAAAAACTAGTAATAATACATACAAATAATACGCATACAAAAAATATAAATCATAACTTTTTATTGGAATTTTTTTTCAATTAATTAGAGTGAAAATCATTCGATCATACGTTTCATAGTAATCAGTCGTAATACAGACCACGTGACTAACATCAACCAACCAGAACACAAGTCATGTGACATATCTACCAATCAGAGAAAGAATAAAAGTCACTTTATAATTTTTATAACACAGAAATACATCTTTTGAAATAATGCAGGTGTAGATTCATTGGCACGCAAAAAGAACAATTGCTTATCAAATCGGATTAAAAAAAACTGTTTTTAAAAAATGTTAAAAATTTGCCATCTATATCTATACGATTGGATATTAAAAAAATATTTATTAATAAAAAAACATTCAGTAAATTTAGGACAGTAATAGAAATGTAATTTTTAAATTAATTTATTAATTATACTAAATTATAACTTAACAGTATGTAATTTCAATTTATTTAAATCTATCAAATGATTTATTTAATGAAATCATATAAGACTCTCTATTAAATGAATGCACGTTTTATAAATTATTTATACAGGTCGATTCAATTTAGGCTTCCACATGAAAGTGTTAAAGAAAACGCAAAAATTAAAAAAAAAATGTTATTCCACATTTAGTATTCTAGTTCAATTTTATTTTAGTATTGAATTGAATTAAAATACCAAATAAAAAATAATATTACTTTTCTTAACTCCTGCGCCCTTTAATACTTGCATGCGGAAGCCTAAATTGAATCACCTATATATCAAATAAACAACATATTTTAATCATGTTCAATTTATTACAACTGTAAAACGATATTAATAATGTAAATGATATTCATAAGAACTGCTTATTTAATTTCTGTTTCAAATAGTATTATTATATATCAGTTATATACACTCGTATATAACAATTCATTTAAAACCAATGCATATAAAACTAGATTTATTTATTTAAATGTAACTAATAATCCCAATATTTCAATAAGTAAATATTGTTTCATAAATAATTTGATCATTTACTTGGAAATATTAACTACTAAATAAATATATCACTGGGTTCATGAATATGTTAATTTGTTATCTGAAAATGCATGTTTTGAATACTTGTTATTTTATCTATTTTAAGCTAAATTTATTATATTTCATGTTAATTAATTTTATTTCAAACAATCGTATAAATCTGAAGAAATACTACTTATTAGAAACTTGAATATATATATATATATATATATATATATATATATATATATATATATATATATATATAATCGAGACCTTTACAATTGTATTTCAAAAAAAATACTCAATATTATGTATGTCTTTAGAATTGATTTCCTTACCAGTTAAAAACATTTTTTTAAAAAAGAAAACGATCTGTCATTATAATTCTTTCATACTGGCAAGGATTTTGTTTTATAGCTATAAATATAAAAGTTCAATGATTAAAAAAGAAAAAAAGATGATAATTGTAACGATGAGGACGGTTTACAATTACAGAATTGAAAGACGCTAAATTGAAGAGTCACAATTGCAATTGATAATAATTATTTACGAAACTTATATTGTATTTATGTAATCATTTAAACATGATCGACACGTCAATCATTTTAAATTTGTGTTACATTCAAGTAATTAGAAAAAAGTTTTCCAAATGAAAGTAAGTAAATTTCAATAAGATTTTTATAAATTTAAAATTTATCATTTATTAACTTCATTATCTTCGAAATAAAAATTGTGAATTCTTTAATGATATAAAATCATTATTTGATTTTAAAACTAAATAATATTTTACGAAGTTGTAATTGAAAAGATAGATATTAAAAAAAAAAATTATAATAAATGATATAAAAGCTGCGTTTGAAATACATCTTCGAAGATATATATATATATATATATATATATATATATATATATGTATATATATTTATATACGTATATACATATATATATATATATATATATATATATATACATAAATATATATATATATATATATATATATATACACGTATATATGCATACATGAAGAGAATTAAAAGGGTAGTTTAGCAAATGTCGGAATATTAACACGCAATACTTCTAAAAGAATTGACCTCAATAACAAGAATTTTGAAAAAAGATAAAATTGGGTAGAACGTGTATATATATATATATATGCTCTACCCAATTCTCTCTTTTTTAAAAATTCTTGTTATTGAGGTCAATTTATATATTTTGTTATTGAGTGTATACATATATATATATATATATATATATATATATATATATATATATATATATATATATATATATATATATATATATATATATATATATACTGGATAAAAAAGTCTCCATAAAATTGCGATTACTTTAGTTTTTTGTTTGTGATAACCATAATAATATATTTATTATGGAAATATGCAGATCACATATATTTTATAACTGTAAAACTGAATTTTTTTATTAGATGCTAATATTCCAATTCGAGCCAAATATTTGAAATTATTTTAATTATTAGCTTCACCGCATACACATATTTATATTTATATATTTATGTGTGTGTATGTATATATATATATATATATATATATATATATATATATATATATATATATATATATATATATATATATATATATATATTTCGTTTTACAATGCGGTGAATTTCGACTTCTGTCATACACTGGATCAAAAAAGTCTTCATAAATTTGTGATAATTTTAGTTTTTTGTTTGTAATAACGATAATAATATATTTATTATGAGAATGTGCTGATTAGATATATTTTGTAATCGTACAAAGAGAATGACACAAAGAAAATATTACATTATTAAACAGTGAAACCAATAAACAAGTTAAAATAACAAAAGTCAATATTTGAAATCCAAAAAGTCTCCATACACTTATAAATATAGTAGGCACAGTAATTATTTATTAAAATACATGAATTGTATGTGTCTTTTTGAAACATTAGTAATTTGTTGAACCACCCTTCGAAGTTATCACCTCCAGAATGGGTTTTTTCATTCTATATATACATTTATTTATTACATCCGGATCGATGGAATTCCATTCTTCTTGTATGGGAAATTTTAACTGTTCTTTGTTTCGAATGGCGTGGTTTTTAATTCTTCTTCCTATTTCGTCTCACAAATGCACTATTGGATTTATATCTGGTGATTGTGGGGGTGTATGAAGTTGCTTTGGTACATTATATATCAGCCATTCCTTGACTTGCTGTACTGAATGCTTGGGATCGTTATCTTGTTGGAAGATAAATGATTCCCCAAGTTCGAATTTTTGGGCACTAGATATTGAATTTTCCTTCAATATATCCAAATATACATAGAGGTCCACTGTATATTCAGTAAGTTTCAAATTGCCAACTGCTGAAGCACACATAGACTCCCACACTAGAACATTACCTCCATCATGCTTAACAGCGGAACACAAATTTTTAGGTTTTAGCTCTACGTTCTTTTTCCTCCATCCCATAATTCTTTCAGCAGAGTCAGGAACATTAAATTTCGACTCATCAGTGAACAGAACTGATTTCCAAAAGCATTGGAGCTTATTAACATGTACCTTTACAAATTCTAATCTCAGTATTTTATTTTTCTTACTAACGTAAGACTTTTTCTTGAGTAATTCCAGTTTCCAATTCCAGAGTTTAAATTCCACTGTGCCTAATACATTTCTTACTGTTTCGGGTACAATTTCTATTTTGTATTCATTTTTCAGCATGTTTGTAAGCTCAGGTACACTTGTTTCGGGATTTTCATATAGTTTTGGGAATAGCTCGTCTGTGTATATTTTCTAAAATTCTTGGTCGATAAGAAAGAGGTCTATTTTCAATTGTTTTTAGTTTTTTTATGTTTATTTATTATATATTGCACTGTTACATGTTACTTTTTGACAGTGTTTGCTATCTACCTCAAAGATAATCATTTAGGCCTTAAAATAATAATTAATTCACGAATTAACAAAGGTATTTCCATTTAAAAGCGTATATATTTCAACCAGACTAACCGAAACTAAATTGGAAATTGATACCCTTTAACACACTAACAACCAAACAAGTACCAGTAAACTGGGGACTTCGCCGACAACAAATAAGTAAATCCCATAGAATAAGTCTGAGGGTATGAAAACATTTTTGACACATGTTCATAAGGTGGCATTGTTTAACACAACATTAATTTTTAAATAATAAATAAATGTGGTTAATTTCATGGTGGTTCATTGAAGTTACTATTTATGTTACCATTAACCATAAGAAGTTTAAAAAATTTAAACAATTCAGAATAAAAAAAGCGAATATCTATTACAGTTAGCTGCATGGAGACTTATTTGATCCAGTATATATATATATATATATATATATATATATATATATATATATATATATAGCATTAAAAAAGAAAAAAATCAATAAATAAAATTAAACACATCGAAGAATTTTTGTTTTCTTCTACAAACACTGTACTGAAATCCCTATATTTTAATTTTGTACTCTTAATAGATTTACATTCAATTATTACTAGTTTTATTATTTGTAGATGATACTTGTTTTGCTACAATTACGTATTTTTTAATTATTATCAGAAATGATAAACTTCAAGTCTACCCGTTCATAAACAATTAACGTCTTGTCATCACGTATTATACAAAGTTTGTAATCAACCATAATTAAAATAACACTCAATTTTCATTTAAATAGCCCGAAGATAAGTTTGCAAATTGATTAAAATCAAAAAGAGGCATATGTTTTCGTTCGAAACACAGATTTTCACTGATATTTTTAAGCAAGTGGTAAAAAATGTTTAAATAATCTATCTATATATATATACAGATATATATATATATATATATATAACTTATATGGATCGAAATTTGGTTGTAGCTTCTAAGAAGAGGTCATTTATAATTCATTGATATTACGTGAAAAGCAATCTATACAAACCTCACTCAGAATACATTTAACCTTTACCTTTTTGACCCACGATCAGAAAATATTCATACAAAAGAGTTTCTTGGTTAGTAACGAAACCATAAAACGTCAGAACGCGGTCGTCAGGCTCTTGCCAAGCACCGGAAGATCATCAGTTCTGTTTATAGTTCGTGTTGTGAATTTCGAAATAAATTGTACTTTAAAAAGGTACTGTCGCAAATCTTAGTGAAATTTATCCCCGAATATTTTACAGTTATTTTAATTTTTTTTTCATGAAATTATTGATGATTTAACAACTAAATGATATAAAAGATTTCAGTTTATATAAAAATATTTTTTTTATAAACACTATCAAATACTTAAGTATTTTTATTACAGTTTCATGACTATTAAAAAAAGAACAAGCTCGAGCAGTTAATTAGATTTTAATTATAAAGAAAAAGCAGAATCCCAATGCAACAACATTAAGAATCGTTGAAAATCATCAAATATCATGAAAAAACAACAATAAGATCCATTCTAAAGTCAAAATGCCGGTTCTGACGCTAATAATTTTCATTTTAAGATATTTTCCAGAAAAAAGAGAAATGAAACATATAATTTTGTAATTGTTTAAAATATGTCAATCGGCAATACATTAAGCTAAGTTGTATGAAATATCATATCTACTGTACATAAATATTAATAAAATAATAATTTCAATTTTTGAACTTTTCTTTTAAATTTATTTCTATTTAAATACAGTTTGGATCTCATATAATACCAAAATGATATATAAACCAAGATCTGAGATTCAGACGACGGATAATATATAAATATAAAAATATTTCATTAAAGAACACATGCATTTTTTACTATCTATGTTGTATTTTTAATAAAATATAAAATATGTATAATGGACAATATAACTTAAGAGAAAGATCACTTTGATAATGGTCAAAAATATTGATAAAACTACTCAAAAATTACAAATATAAAGGAAGACAATTGTTGTAACAATGAAACAATTTGTTTTCAATATATTCTCCTTTTTATAAAATATGCTTCACCAGTGATATCTTTTGTTCTTAATTAATGTTTTTCAAACGGTTTTATCTACCTAAATATCTTTGAAAATAAAATAAAATATAGAATTAGATGTAAATATACAGCAACAATATAATTCGAAAAAAAGGAATATTTAACAAGAACAGTTCTGACATAGTGGCTAAATTCACGTTTATATATGAAAATAAATAAATTTCAAATCAATAAGACTTAATTAAATTTAAAATGTGTCATTTATTAACATCATTATTTTTGAAATAAAAATTGTGAATTCTTTAATGATATAAAATTATTATTTGATTTTAAAATTAAATAATATTTTACGAAGTTATAATTGAAAAGATAACTATTCAAAATAAAAACAAATTTATATTAAATAATATAAAAATGCGTATAAAATACATCTCCGAATATATATATATATATATATATATATATATATATATATATATATATATATATATATATACACACATAAGGAAAAACTACACGAGTAGTTTAGCAAATGGTCAACACATAATATGTAAAAGAATTGAATGTTTATATAGGAACTGAACGTTGAACGTTTATATATGAATGTTTTTTCACCCCAAAAACCATCAAATATATTGTACAAATTTTAATTGATTATTTTCTATTATCAACTCGATTACAACGCTATCATTCTCTGAGCGCCAAGATAAGATTTTTCGGTAATTTGGTGCTCCGAGGATAATGGCTTGCCATCGAAATGAGTGTAACTGAAAATAGTCTATAACAATTTATTGAATAATTTTTATCAAAACGTTTTGATATGGTTTGTACAGTGAAAATATACTTAACTTGAGAGAAAGAATGTGTAAGTTACATAAATGAAACAATTTGTTTTAAATATATTCTTCTCTTTATAAAACACGTTTATGATTAGAAGTGTCACTACGAGATTCAAAATCGATGAAAATTTTCAAAAAATTAAAATGGAGGTAAGTTTCACAATAAAAAAATAAGTAATAATATATAAATATAATATATAGATATAATAATAATATCACCATAATAAAATAATAATCTTTGTTTATTAATAAATAAATAATGTAGTGTCACATTTGAAAAGAGTTGGAAGGACAAAAACGTTTTCATACAATAAATTAAATTTTTCTACAAATATATTTCATTCAGTGATATTTTCTTTAATGATTTAAACATTTTTTGTCAAATAAAAAGCACATAAAAGTGTTAAACTATCACATTTGAAAAGAGCTGGAAGAACAAAAAACGTTTTCATAAAATAAATTAAGTTTTTTCACAAATATACTTCATTCAGTGATATTTTCTTGAATAATTTAATTTATTGTCAAATAAAAAGCACATATAAGTGTTAAACTAACACATTTGAAAAGAATTGGAAGGACAAAAAAGGTTTTCATAAAATAAATTAATTTTTTTCACCAATATACTTTATTAAGTGATATTTTCTTTAATGATTTAAACATTTTTTGTCAAATAAAAAGCATATACAAGTGTTAAACTATCACATTTGAAAACAGTTGGAAGGACAAAAAACGTTTTCATAAAATAAATTAATTTTTCTACAAACATACTTTATTCAGTGATGTTTTCTTTAATGATTTATATATTTTTTGTCAACTAAAAAGCACATACAAGTATTAAACTATCACATTTGAAAAGAATTGGAAGGACAAAAAACGTTTCCATAAAATAAATTAAATTTTTCTACAAATATACTTTATTCAGTGATGTTTTCTTTAATGATTTAAACATTTTTTGTTAAATAAAAAGCACATACAAGTGTTTAATAAATTATACATTAATTAAAATCCAATACAGAGACCAACTTAAATACAAGTAAATTTATTACTCATTCTCGTATAGTTCTTTAAATTATATCCGTAATAAATTAGATGAGATGAAATTGAGCATTTACTATAAACAAGCATAACACATATACATGCAAATACACACACATACATACATATATATATATATAAATGTATATGTTTGAATAATACTTTGGCAGCGAAAATAAATCACTAGGAAGAGATCGATCGTCGCTTAATGTGATAAACGAAACGTTCGCCAAATATAACGACATACTTTTAAAGTATACATTTGTACAAAAAGGGGTTAAATTAGATTACCGACATGGCATACAAGCCCGTTTGGCAAAGAATGTATATGTATATATATATATATATATATATATAAACAATATATAAGTAGATCTATGTATACGTATGTGTGTGTGTGTGTGCTCATTGTGGATTTGTATGTAGATGTGATGTTATAAGCGGATATGAAATATATAACAACGGAAGCCATGTATCAATGTTGAATCGTGACCGTGCCAACAATATGTTCGTTCAAATAACTTTCAAAATTATTATTCTCTCGAGTTGACTGCAATTTTGGCCGAGCTTGTGATGACCTCGGCGGCTGATAAATGAAACACATTTTATATAAACGACACATTAACGATTTCAACGTTACGCCGTTGTACCGTATAAAAGCGACATTAAAAAACAATTAGAATAAATTGAAGGAAAAATATTCGAGTTTTATTAACTTTTACTTGCGACAGAACGGAGTGGATGAATGTTCGTTAAACGAGTGCGCGAAGTTTATAGTTTTCGTTAAACGTTGCCGTTAGTAAACGATGACGGACGAGCGACAACGATCGTATTTTTATTCTTCTTGTGTGCTTTTCTTCTTCTTTTGAAATTATAATGACGTGTAATACGTACTACTTTTATGTCTTAAGTTTTCAGATTCGGAGCATGGAACATTATTATTGTCCTGTTTTATTATTTACGAGTCTACAACTAAATTTATTTCTTTGACACAGTTTTATAAAAAACTTGTACTGTTTTAAGAAGGTACTTTTTATTCAGCGTCTAATTAATAAGACAGTGAAAATTAATTTATTCGATTTTTATTTCGCTGAAAAATTTTATTTTCATTCTTGGAAAATTAATTATATGAACCTTATATATTAATTATACGTTAAAATCGAAAACTAATAAGGAAAATCGTGCAGATAAATTGAAAACAATATTTCAAACTGAGTGATGAATTGTTTATATTTCAAAAGCATTCTTATGCAGATCATAAAATGATGCCAATATAAAATTAAAATAAGTCGAAGTTCAAATGAGTACATTTATGATAAAATAAATACTTCTGAAAAACAAATAGATAGTAAGATCACCTGAAAAGCCTGTCATTTAACTTGAAAACATATATAAATCTGGCTTGAGTTTTCAAATTTGGACATATATTGAACTGACTCAGTAAAAATCAAGATTAATCATGAATTAGATTTTCTCTTCAGAATAAGTTTAAGAACCATTAGTGGGAATTTTTTAGACTTACAGATTAACTTATTGGAATTTCTTGGACTTAAGATTAACATATATATATATATATATATATATATATATATATATATATATATATTGTAAAGTAATTAAAATTGTAAAAAAAAAATACTTTTCCATAAAAAGAAAACCAGATAAGTATTATTTATATATTATTGCAAATATACCTCTCTTACTTATATTAGAAATAGTTAAGTGGTTTTTAAAATAAAGGTCGTAATAGAATTAAAACAAAAACTTAAAATACCTGCAACGTTTTGAGCAGTACTGCTTTTGTATGCCACAATAAAAAAAAATATAAAATTGTATTGTCATTTTTCATATCATAAATAGAAATACTTTACACCAAATAAGAATTTCCAGGCAACTATCGTCATAAAATGTGAAAATATGTACAGCATCATCATTGGCAATCTCTTTTTTTTATTTTTACTTTCTTCGGTTAGCATCATATAAGGCACCAGGAACATTTTTAGAAAATAGAATGAGTATGATTATCTGTAGCTCATAGTGTATAGTTTTGTCTGTTCATGAAACCATTTAAATTGAAATGAGATTCATCACTCATAATCATTACTTTTCGATAAAAAGAAACTGGATAGTAGTAGTGGTAGTGCAAAAAAAACAAATGGCTTTGAACAGTTAATATTTTTCTTGTTTAAATGTTTTTTTCTCTTCTTTTGAGAAATTTTATAAATAAAACTCAGGGAATTGATCATGGAAAAGTACACGGTGGAATAATGTACCAAAATAATTGAAATTTATTTTGAAATTTAGCGTTCAATTATTTTGACTTAATGAGCATATCGTTGTTATTTTAATGTTCAAACAGGACCAATGGAGTCAATGATTAATCGTCTGGTTACACGTTTACGACAATAAAGTGCAGTCAGTAACCGTCTAGGATCTAGACCACATCGTTCGGCTCTAACTGAAGAAAATATTCAATATGTACAGGAGAGTAAGTCAGCAGTGTCCTGAAAAGTCAACCAGAAGACATTCAACCATCTTGGAATGTCTCAGAGAAAGGTGTATGCAAAGAATATTGGTCACATTCAAAATGGTCCCATACAAAGGATTAGCTTGTGTAAGAATTAAAGTCAACAGATTATCAGTATCGCTCTGGTCATATAATTCCTTTTCCTCAACAACCAGAAGAAAATAATAAATTTATTCACAAGTTGACTATGAGTGATGAATCTCATTTTAATTTAAATGGCTTCATGAACAGACAAAACTATACAATATGAGCTACAGAGAATCATACTCATTCTATTTTCTAAAAATGTTCCTGCTGCCTTATATGATGATAACTGAAGAAAGTAAAAATAAAAAAAAGAGTTTGCTAATGATGATGTTGTACATATATTCACATTTTTTGACTATAGTTGCTAGAAATTCTTATTAGATGTAAAGTATTTCTATTTATGATATGACAATGACAATACAGTTTTATATTTTTTTCATTGTGGCATACAAAAGCAACACTGCTCAAAACGTTGCAGGTATTTTAATTTTTTTTTTAATTCTATTACAGTCGTTATTTTAAAAACCACTTAACTATTTCTAATATAAATATAAATAATACTTATCTGGTTTTCTTTTTATGGAGAAGTACTTTTTTACAATTTTAATTACTTTACGATGTATATGTTAATCTTAAGTTCAAGAAATTCCAATAAGTCAATCTATAAATCTAAGAAGTTCCCACTAATGGTTCTTAAACTTATTCTAAAGAGAAAATCTAATTCATGATTAATCTTGATTTTTGGTGAACCAGTTCAATATATGTCCCGATTTGAAAACTCGAGTCAGATTTACATATTTTTTTAAGTTAAATGACAAGCTTTTCAGGCAATTTACTATCTATTTGTTTTTCAAAAGTATTTTTTTTTATCGTAAATGTACTTATTTGAACTTCGACTTATTTTAACTTATATTGGCATCATTTTATGATTTGTATAAGCCTGCTTTTGAAATATAAACAATTCATCACTCAGTTTCAAATATTGTTTTCAAAGTATCTGCATGATTTTCCATATTATTTTTCGAATTTAACGTATTTTCACCAATTTTCTGTGAATTACGCACAATAATTCTATTTCACTTTGAAGTTTACTTCGTTGAACAAATAACTTGTAAGTATTCAAACATACATTTTCAAGGTAATATAAACATTTCTAATTAGACGGACGTATATTTACATTTGTGATGTATATATATATATATATATATATATATATATATATATATGTATGTATGTATGTATGTGTTTAATATTATATCCGAAGGTCAAACTATGAATCAAATTCATTCTACACTAAACTATATTATTCACTTGTGAGCTGCTTTATGAAGTTCCTTCCGAGTGAGAACTTTCGACTTCGTTAAAGTATTTGAAGCGGAAAGACACCTAGAAATACTGTTTATATCTTAAACAGATATATTTGTGTGCTTATACAGATATATTTATAATTTAAAATTTTACAAATATATATATATATATATATATATATATATGTGTTTATATAATGTGTTTATATATATATATATATATATATATATATATGCATATATATATATATATATATATATATATATATATATATAGTGTATGTGTGTGGCCAAATAAGTTTATATTTTCAAAAATATTAAATATATTCTATTAATAAAATCTATTAACAAAATAAGTTAAAAAATTAAAATAAATTAAGGCTTTTTAATAAATATTGCATAAAATTCAGACAACTTTTTGTAGTATAGTTGTTTTTTTCAATTTTTTTCTCGTTAATATGAATATTACAATTTATTTGAAACTAACAGATTAAAAATTCTATGTAATATATCAAATATATACAATTTGATTCTTTAAATTCTTAATGGATTAAAAAAAAACTATACTTTAAGTTTATATTTTTGTTATATTCCGGGAAATTTACTTAATTACAGAAATAACAGATTATGAAAAAAAAGTAATTAAACAGAAACCATTTGTTCAACGTTTCTCCAATATTTTTTTTGTTTATATATATATATATATATATATATATAATTTGTATAAAATTCTCATTAAATACAATTTCATATTTTTTTCGGAAAATGATATATAGAAAAAGATACTAAAAATGCTCAGTTAATAATATATATAAAAACTAGTCTACAAGCAAAAATATTTAATGTTTGAAATTTATTCTCAAACTGATATTAATGAGTAAATATTAATTTTATTAATTTAAGTTATGAAAAATTAGTACAAGAACCGTAACCAATCATACTGAAATGAATAAATAAATATATAGGGTGAGGATGAGGGTGTTTATATTTCAAACAGATATATTTATAATTAAAAATTTTACAAATATATATTTATGCGTTGATATATATATATATATATATATATATATATATATATATATATATATATATATATATATATATATATACATAAACGCATAAAGAGTTTTAAGTTGCATCTGTAATGAAGTACAAAATAAATAACGTATCGATGCAAATTTTATACGGGCTGTTCAAAATGAGGAGACTGGTACGTTTTTTTATCTATTAGGTGTAAAAAATAATTCAGTGCCTTTAAATTCAATCAATAGTAACTCTGTTTACAATTAAAATATTTTTTCGCCATTTCAGGTTTCGAAATGCCAACCCTAATATTTGAAAAAATATGTATCTTGACCGAGCAGTTGGCATAACCTCATAAAACAGTAATAAAGACAATGTCGTGCGAAAATCATCATATTAAGAACTGTACACTTTTTGCATTTCAGTTGAAAATAAATACTACCGAATCCACAGAAATGATTGTTTCAGCTTTGGAGGAAGGTACTGCAACGCATAAAATATACAAAACATGCTAAAACAGTGGGAACAGGTACGAAAATCATTACAACTTTATCAACTCAAAGTTTCTATCTTTTTTTCGATAAAGAATTGGTAAGTGACCGAACAGACAGAGCAAAGTTGTACAGAATAATAAGAAACATATTAAGGGTTGAAATGTATTCCATTTTTCGGTAAAGATTCATTTTCTATAAAAAAAAGGCGCGCAATTAATTTGTAGACCTAATAAATATGTACAGTTTTACGGCGCATTTATAATGAAATGCAAAATAAATGACATAACTATGAAAAAAGAACAATTCAAAATTAAACTGATACGATTCTTTTTAACTAGTAGGTTGATAAGAAAATAATTACGGTTTTCTGAATTATAATGTTAATTTTTTTCTATGAAAGTGTCATTTCATCATATTCATGTTAATATCATTTTAATATCCATTTTTCTGTCTGTATTTCGGTAACATCGACTGGTTTCATTACTAATTTTGATTTAAACTGGGCTATTGAATTAAAGATGGAAAAGAAGCATAACAGTAATTTTTTGTATGAGTTCAAAACGGATGGCGAAACAGCAGAAACTGTTCGTAAACCAAACGTTGCTTTTGATGTGGTTACTGTTAAGGAACGTACGGTACAATGGTAGTTCCAAAAATTTCGAGATAGAGACGAGAGCCTTGAAGACAAAGAAGGTCGCGAACCTCCCTTCAGTGCATAAGAACCATCTGAAGGGCTTAGTTTAATCAGAACCATTCAAAATCTTGCACTAAAGTTATTCGGAGATGTATTTAAATCGCATCTTTTATATTATTTACTATAAATTTAATTTTATTTTAAAGAGTTAACTTTTCAGTTATAACTTCGTAAAATATTATTTAGTTTTAAAATCAAATAATTTTATATCATTAAAGATTTCGCAATTTTTATTTCAAAAATAATGAAGTTAGTAAATGACAAATTTTAAATTTAATTAAGTCTTATTAATTTGAAATTTATTTATTTTCATATATAAACGTGAATTTAGCCTAAATATACAGAAACATTTTTTGTTAAAAAATGTTTCTGTATATTTACATCTAATTTTTTCTTCTAAATCAAAAAAGGCTAACAAATAGTTGCATAAACTACAATTAGTTTTCTACCAAACTTATATATTAAACATTTTTTTAAATCGATTATCAAAAACACTAAATATTAAAAAAAAAACAATTCTACTTTCACTTATTTCTTTAAATAATAAATGATCATTGTATCCGTTAAGGTATAATTGAAAAAATATAAATTCTAACATATATCACAATAAAATGTCAATATCAAAATATAATAAAACATACCAAAATAACAATCGACAAAGTTCCTAACGTATTTACAACTCACGTACTCGTTATAAGAATTTATAAAAGCCATAAATTATTCGTTACAATAAATATTAATTACATCGGAATTAGTTTATCTCTCAAATATCGTATAATATCGCTGAAATTTTCCCATAATACATATAAAGAGGCCATATTATATGCATATATATATATATATATATATATATATATATATATATATATATAATGTATACAATATATATACACACACACATATATATATATATATATACACACATATATATATATATATATATATATATATATATACATATATGCATATATATATATATATATATATATATATATATATATATATATAATACATGTATGTATACCGTGTACGAGTATAAGAATGTATCGGCTCCATCGGATCTGATCAATATGTTAATCTTGTATAAGCTTTTTTCCCCATTTGCCTGCAATTTAATATCGCCACGATTATAACCGTCATCATTTCAACTCATCTTAATTAAATATTCGATCAGAGGAGATGGTGGAGAAGCGTTTTATTGGCATTGAAGAAGATTCGTCGTTCGTCAAGACCATGAGGTCCGGGTGGAAAAAAATCACGATTCGACATAAATTTCATCGGATACGATTAAGACCATAAATCTTGATTCACATACTTTCAAGTAATGAAAACCGTTCATTGTTTTTATACGACGACGAGTATAAAATCGTTTTATGCGCGTTTTAGTTTCGATATTCGTGTTGTTGCGAGCGCGAAAAATTAAACGGTCTCCCGTGCGTAGCGCCGGGTCCGATACTAAATTAAACGCAGGGCTGAAATTAATTTTATATACTGGTATAAATTTACGGGATGTCTATTAGATTTTTATTGCACGACAGTGTCTGAGTTATGTATCTACAACCTTAACAAAAAAATGAAAAGGATCATTTTAATATTCATATAATAATTTAGTAGTAATTACTATAAAATATAGCTATTACTAATTTTATCTGAAATGTAATGAAGGTTAAAAATATATATTTGGTGTTATTATTTCTATTAATAGCAATAAATTTAAGACTGCAAACAAATTTCAAGTTGTAATTTGAAACAAAAATTATATTTCATTTTTATAAATGAATTCTTTTTCTCTTACAAATCACAAAACCGTTTTCTGGTCAAAAACGTTCAATAAACTATTATTGATCATTATTTATTATTGCATATTTCCGTAGCGACACTTCAGTGCATCACCTTTCTAGCGCCCAAATATAAAAATCTAACTCTATTAAAAATTGAATCTTCTATCTTTCTCTCTCTCTCTCTCTCTCTCTCTATATATATATATATATATATATATATATATATATATACGATTTATATTGCGATGATATACCTCTTCAGTTTATGTACAAACTTAAAAATTATTTGTTTCTATCGAAAAATTAGAATTTTGCATAAACAGTATTTTTCATTTTTATTTATCAAATATTATTTATTAATCTTAGATTAATCAATAATATTTGAACTTTTATAATTTTTTTTAAAAAGAAAGAGACACGTGAGTTTTCATTTATTAGTTTTTTCTGTTTGTTCTACTGTAAAATAAAATGTACAGAATAGCTATTTTTAGAAAACAACTGACACGCATATATATATATATATATATATATATATATATATATATATATATATATATAATTATTATGTGTGAGGATACAAAACGTGACAATGAAAATGATTTACTAACTAAATAAAAATCACAAGGCATCTTAATGAAATACTAAGGTTTCAACAAAATTCTGATGACAAAAACATAAATAAATATTAATTCTATTCCATACAAACAAGATTAAACAGCTATGAGGATATTGGATTAAATCTAAATAAATTGACAAGTAAATTTCATCACATATTATAATATTACAATCATTCTAATGAAAGGAAGAATAAACATTTAAAAAAAATAACTGGACTGTCGATCTATTTTTAAATAAATATTATTAGAATATATTAAGAATGTAATTTATGTCATTTCAAATAATCAATGAAACAATGCTTTTTGTATATAAAAATTATAATGAGACCCCTATAGACTAATAAAAAAGAATAAGATACATTTGTAGTTTTATTGAAATGAAAAATTACAAGGTAATAATATTTGGTGTAAAAATTAATTCGATGTCTTTAAATTGAATCAATCACAAGTCTATTTTAAATCAAAATATTTATTTGTTAATATGTTTTAGAATTTTAAAGTGACAACCTTAACATTCCAAAACACTATATATCTCAACAAAGCAGTTAACATAACCTCACAAAACAGAAGTGAACACGATGGGTACCAAAAAGCTGTATATTGTAAGCATGGAATACTTTTCGCATTCCAGTTAAAAAAAATGTTGAAGAAGCCGTGGGAATGATTTTTTCAGCTCCGTGAGAAGATGCTGTAACGCATAAAAGATACAAAAAAATGCTTAAGCAATGGAAGAGACCCGAAAATGAATTACAACTTAAAGCCACCATCTTTTTGTAGACAAGAGATTCGCTAGTTAATCGACAGATGGAAAAGTTGTACAAAATAATGGGTGATATTTTGAGAATTGAAATGTATTCCATTTTTCCGTAAATAGATATAACAGTAGTATATCTAATACTTTCTCATATTTCTAAAATCATTTTCAATCTTAATAAAGCGAAAAAAAATGCCAAACATTTATTTTTAGAGTAATTGGCTGATTTAAAGATAAAATAGATTGTAGAAAGAAAAAGAATATTTTTGAATAAAAAATAATATTTTTAATAATTTTTGAAAGTGACTAACCAAAGTGTCAGCATTGTTTAGTGTCAACATGACTTATTGGTCAACACAACTAAACAAGTCTCGTAAAATTAAAAATGGAATTGAATCAGTTAAACTAGAATTTAATTACTCATTTACTGAAGAATAGATTCTTCTGTATCTTAGCGCTGAGGATTACGGCGTTGCTACCTAAATAGGCATAAACGGCAATCAAAAATAATCAATAATAATTTATTGAATAATTTTAATCGAAAAACTTTTGATGTGGTTTGTGCAGTGAATAAAGAATTAATTTGTGAAAGTGAATTTCAATTGACAGTGTCAAAACAGTTCTGGGAGAAAATAAAGATAAAATAGATAAATATGGAAACTTTCAAGCAAATATAAATATTTTGAATTACATTAATCAAATCTTTATATTCACACAACAAACAGTGAGACAAAAAATGTCCCTTGTATCATATTAAAAATATGACTGTACACAAGACGATAAAAAAGTATACAAGTTTTTTTTCATTCCCTGACACTAGACATCACTTCATTTATAAAAAGACTAAAAAAAACAACACAGATATTTCAAATATGCAAAACAGTACACATTCTGTATATGACCAGTGTCTATTATTTGCAGTTATTTTTAATTAGGATAATTTAACTATGTTGTGAACGACAAAGTATACTCTTTTTCTCGCAAAAACTTTTTTTATATTAAACTATTTTTTATGTTTCATTCAGTCACTTTTTTGTATGTTTATAACTAGATAACTTACGTAGTCAAGATAACTAAGCTCGTTTTGAAATTTACTAAAAATTATAATGAGAATTTACCAGGCTACATATTAGTTGTTGCGATGGCTAAAATCAATAAAGTTCGAATTGCTTGTTCGTCCACCATACTCGCCAGATTTAACCTCAAACAAATTCTATCTTTTTCCTAACCTTAAAAAATGGCTCAGTGGAAAAATATTTATGAACGACAATGAAGTCAGCGACGCTATAAATAACTATTTTGAGAACCTTGACAAATCAACCTGTCAGTCTGGTATAACCGCTGTAGAATATTGTTCGGAAAAGTCTGTCGGGCTAAATATAAATTATGTTAAGAAATAAACGAAAATCAATCCGAAAAATGTTGTTTTCTTATTCAGGCCCAGAAATTAACACACTACCCTCGTAATTCAATAATGAAAAAATTACAAAAGAAAAAATACTAACTACATATGAACTTTGTCAATAGGTTATATATTAGTAGTTACTAGTTTATCTGTTACTAATGTGCCCGTCATTAGTAACTGAGTACTTTATTTTGATATATTCGAATAAATGAATAAAGATTTCATTGTTAATTTCTTTTTACCAGTATTACAAATATATGAGTATATGTTATGTTTGTGTTTGTCCGAACCCTATGCTCCGGAACATATGCTCTAGGTGTCTGTGTTGGTACGTGTTCTATTTTTTTTTTGACGGAAAACGTCTTACACCGCGGGTTTAATATGAGTGGAAACTATGCGAAAGTCAGTGTTACCATGTTGTGTATATTAAACAAAGCTTCATAACTTTAAAACTATAACGCATATCCAAATAAGCAATATATGATTTAATAGAGCAAAGATGTAAGAACGTTGCACAATGTTAACCTTAAGCACATGACGTCACAGGCCGCCAGAACATTGTCGCCAAAATGAAGTGGAATATTATCAGTTCGTCGGGCGGAAAAATTAATGTAACTCAAGAGTGCGTGCGTGTAGGATGTTGTGTGCGGTATCGTTTGGCAGAGCTGGACAAGTGCTAAAAAATAAAATATTAACAGTGACAATAGTGAAAGCAACTGAAAAGATATACACTGATAAAGTACTGAACCTGGAATAATTTTCTCTAAAATTTTAAAAATGTCCAAATATCTTCAAAACAAGAAGGTAAATATGTATCGTAAACGATTATAAAGTGAAAGAAGACTAAATGAGGAATCCAAAAAGGCCCCTATGACAGCAGCAGAACGAATGCGGAGGATGAGGCAGCGTCGACAAGTTGAGGCGAACAACAGTCACGCGAACGCTGCAACGCCTGATGCAAGTTCACAGGGAATAGATGTCGACAGTGAGATGGAACCGATGGAATGCGACGAAACAGAAGCAGATGTAACGTTTGAAAATAGATATTTAACGTTTAAAACACATTGGCTTTTTATAGCAACAAGTTGGATTTTTGGGGTTTATGACCGGATATGGCTCCAAAATAATTTAAAACGACCAAATGCAACTATGTTAAAATTCTTACAACAGGAAGTTAAAAATGAAGACGTTCAATAGTTCATGTTGTGCTCAAACTGTTTTACATTTGTAAAGCAAAGGAAGGTTCCAACGTTGAGTAAAATTAACGGTTTCGTGTATCCGCTGAAGCCATCACACTTGCCACTGAACTATATCGAGATGTTTATTTTTCAAATAATGCTTTACTACACAGAACATGTCAGAACAATATTTAGTGACTGGGCCTGCGATCCCAACATACCGGGAACCTTAACATTGATGTGTCGAACGATCGTCTGAAACAATTTACATTGTTTAACTATCTATCTATCTAATCTATCTATCTAACTATCATTTAACAATATGTATCATAAAACTATCAGAATAGATTATTCAGGAATAGAAATCGATTTTAGCGAAGATTTTTCTGTACTTTGGCGTTCTAAATGTGATGCAATCGCCATCAAAATCGCAACAAACAACAATAACAACAACATTAATAATTTATTGAACTTTTTGATCAAACATTTTTTTGTGGTTTGTGGATTGAATATGTGTCAAAATATCAACACCAAATTTATTATATATACAATTATAATTTATTAATACAATTCAATCAAATATAAGACAAATAAAAATGCACATTGTGTGCGAGTTTTCTTTTTATTGCAGTAAACATGGAAATATCGAATAAGCGCACAAGTGTACCTCAAATCAAGTAGTGTATATATGCATACTTTTATATATATATATATATATATATATATATATATATATATATATAATATTCAAAACCAAACTCCCAAAATAATAAATTATTTAAGTCCAAAATATAATTTAAACCTTAAATATCTTCAAAGATAAAACATTGATTAATTTCAAGTCAAAATAATTTAAGTTTTGCTAAATATATAAATGTATACATACACGTATACGTGTATATATATATATATATATATACAAAATTTAGGTTGAATATTGTAATATTTGCTGAAAAAACCAGCAATTTGAATAATTTATCCATACAAGAGAATTTCATAGAGCCATTAATTATATCAAATACTCAACTAGGACAAGTTAAATAATCCAACTAGCTCCCAAAACTCTCCCGTGTAAATACGTATATAATCTACAAAAAGGGAACAGTAGACTGAAAGACGGGCCTCTGACTTAGACTGTCACATGAAGTTTGAGTTCGGTATAGTTGAGAAGTCATATCTTGATAAAATAATGGTCGATATCTTATCAGATCGAATGATTATTTTTCTCAAATATTTAGTTGTTTTATGTTTTTTAACGATTTTTTCTATAAACATTAAAAAACAGAATTTTAAAGAAATACGTTCAATTAATAAAAAAATATGTACGGAAATCTTTTCACAACAATTAATCATTTTGATATAAAATAATTATTGCTTTATTACACGAGTATACTTTTTAATAAAAGTGTCATTTTAAATAATGATACCCAAGATTTTATAAACGTGCACGGTATATTAATTAATTTTTACAAGATATTTTTCTTAGCAAATAGATTAAGTTGTTCACTAATTAATGTTTTCTCTTTTAAAATACTTTTAATAGAAGTTAATCCTGACTTTTGTGTCTTTCTGTTGAAGTATAATCACTCGTTCACTTCATATCTTAGAAAGTCGAAAAAAATAATTATTAAAACATATAACATTTTTTAAAAAAATATTTATAGTGAAAATTTTATTTTAAAAACTTATAAAATACAAAATTATTTAACAAAATGGTAATCTTTCTGCCTATCAAATGCAATCTACGTTTTCTTGGGATTTATATGTTCCAGATATATAACTCAAATTACACAAATCTGACTGAATTTAGAGTGCATTAACATAAACATATCTAGTGTGAAACATTGTACAGTTCAGTGCATTCGTTTTTTTAAGAAGTATTCTTTTCTATTTCAACATAACTAAAAAATGCTCGTCCTGACACTATGCGCGCGTTTTAATCGTTCTTTGATTGGATGATATCAGCCACGTGGTCTCTGTTATGATTGATTGATATCAGTGGATATTTAAACAATATTGGTGATAATATAATACCATTTATTTTGAAACATTTCGTTTCCAATACGACTGGAGTTTGCTATGACAATTAATAAAATACAAGACCAAAGTTTTGACAAGATTGGTATATTTGTTACTTCTAGAAATACAACTTTTACTCATGGACAATTATATGTAGCTCTCTTACGGTGTACAATGAAAGAAGGTATACGATTTCAGTGTAAAACTGATAAGAAATTTATTCAAATTATTGTAGTCACTAGTGAAGTTTTAGAGTCAAAAAATTGTAATATATTTTATCATTGCATTTTGTTTTGTTAATTTTTATAAACTTTTCTAATAAAAACTTTACGACTTACATTTAATGCGGATCATTTGTGTATACAATTTGCCAATTTTTATTATTTGTTAGAGAGTGGCGGAGCGACCGTTATCAACCGGAGAACGAATCCCCCCGGGAGTTAACGAATGTAAAGAGCAACGGACGGAGCATCCTACTTAAAGATATTTTAGAATTCTATAAATATCTAAGCTCATTAAAAGCTTTGATATAATTACTTCCTTAATAAGAGATAATATATAAGGATTATATTGAAACTTTAACCTATTGATTCGCAATCCGACATGTTAGTCGCTTCCTTGCAATCTTCTTGCAATATTACTATATACATGTGTTAACTATTATTGAATTGTTAATAAAGTAACTAACTTAATTATTAAACAGTGATTTATTAATTTTACAAGTCAAATTTATAATTAAATACAAGAAAATTATTGTTAAAATTAAATATAACGATTATCGACAATGAACAAAGTTAAAAATAAACTTAAGAAAAAATTGCCATGGAATTTAAAAATCAAGATGTTCGGGAACTTGTCAGAAAAACATTGTAATTATTTTTTTAACTTCATTTTTTGTGTCCTTTCTCTTAAACGACACAGAGAATTAATTTTTCATTTCTCATATATTTAGTTTGGAAATGAAGTAAGAATATTTATATAGATTTATATAAATTTTATCATCTTCTTCACATTTTTGAAACTAACTAATAAAATTCAAATAATTAATATAATTAAAAACAGATAAAAAAAATAAGGAAAAATACAACAAATTTATCGTACGACATTATACCGCATTATCTGATTGATTAACACTAGAACTACCACACCAGTCAAAATGACTGGTTTTACAATTATATTTTAAAATTCCTACTTGATGTTATTTTTTTTTGCAACGATGTCATAACTTTTGCAGCAATAACTAAAGAAATAGTATAATGAATTTTACTATTATTTTTTTTATTCAAAATCAAAATAATTTTGTATCATGGCTACTTATACCAATACCAGTCAAAATGACTGCTACCTGTGAAAGTGTAAGTGTCCTGCAATCTGTTTACCGAACACGAATTAACCACTTTAGTCGTTTTGTACAACTTCTCACACATTCTTAGAATTTTTACTGCGTATTATTCGGTATGATGGTAAAAATTATCAGGAAAAGTCCGGATCGATCATGATGGTAATGCAAAACTAATGCATTCATTCGAAAATATATTTAGTCGTTCCTTTAGATCGGGAGACGTAGAATGTGTATTTAAGTTTTTGTTGAATGTTGCACTCATATTATAAAATATAATAAATAATAAAAAAGTAATTATATAAATTATAATAAACGGCATATTATTTCAATGAGTGAACAATAATAGATATAAAATCCATTTTGATAAGATATTCCTTGTTCTAGTAGTCATAAAACTGTTATATTCTGAATAATAAACATCTTTTAAAAGTTTATGTCTACATAAAAATTATCAAAAATTAAAACATTCAAAAGTTTTTTTAAATGCAATTAAAATTGTTATTATAGGATTTAAGTAATATTTTACAACCATTTTTATGTATAGCTACAAATATCTTTTGAAAATTATAGTTAAATGACGTGTACATGAATATGTAATCATAAAAAAATCACATTAACCAATTTCATAATCTCAAAATAAATCAAATCTCAAATCAAATAAAGAAAGTGAAATTATTCGTCCAAAACGAAGCGCGAAATGTCTAATCGTATAAGCATAAAAAGTAAGTACTTAATTGAGATGAACATAACCATAAAATCAATTAGTCACAGATCTGATCTTTTATATCATATATTTTACATCTGTACGTTTTTCAGATTTTAATATATGCAGGTTTTTGAATTAATTGTTATTAGGTGTACAAATTAATTCGATCCCATTTTTATAGAAAATGAATGTTCACGGAAAAGTGGAATAGATTTCAAACCTCAAAATATTCCCCATTATTTTGTATAACTTTGCTCTATCTATCCGGTAACTGATAAATCTCTTGTAAAAAAAGATGGCGTCATTTAGTAGATGAAATCTTAATACATTTTCTCTCTCTTAATACATTTTCCGATCTTTTCTACTCTTTTAGATTTTTTTGCATATTTTATGTATCGCAATACCATCTCCAAAAGCTAAACAAATCATTTCCGTGGTGTCAGCAGCATTTTTTCAAATGAAATATGAAAAATATTTTTGACTAATTGTTTTTCGGACTCGTATTCATTGCCGTTTTGTAAGGTTATTCCAAATGCTTGGCCAAGATATATAGTGTTTTTAAATGTAAATTTTGATACTACAAAATTCTAAGACGTTGAGAAAATATTTTAATTTAAAACTGAGCTATGAGTGATTCAATTTAAACGAACCGAATTATTTTTCATACCTAATATTAATGAAAAAAAAATTACTAAGCTTTTATATACTTTAAAATGATAGGTAAATATTTTGAAAGTATATATAAATAATAGACAAAAAAACAAACACTAATACAATGAGGATTTAAAGAACAAATATTTGATAATTGAGAAATTAAACTGAAGTAAAATTCAAAATAAAATAATAAATAAATGAATAAAAACAGAGTGGCTATTTTCAGAATAATAAATATGTCATTTGACATAAAACAATTAAACCCTCAGAAAATAATTTAAAACATCAACATATTGGCATAATTTAAAATAAATATACCTGTCTGAATATAGAGTTTTCAAATCATATTAAAAGAAACTGATAAATTTGTATAAAATAGATGTGAAGGATTTAATAGAACAGATAATAATAATTATTTTATTGAATTTTTATAGACATATATATTGAAAGAGACAGATTTATTTTTTTATAACACAAATTTAAAAAAAAATCTATATCAATATTTGTTTACTAGAATTACATAAATAACACTGACACAATATTGACAAACTGAATTATTTGAAAATGTATATTTCAGTTAATATAAAGTGATAAATTTATACAAATAAAAACGTGAAATAAATAAACAGTAAACATGAATGATTGAAATATAACATACAAGTGATTAAATAATAAAAAAAGGTATTCAACCAGTA
Organism: Acanthacorydalis orientalis; assembly: GCA_034766995.1. Taxonomy (NCBI): domain Eukaryota; kingdom Metazoa; phylum Arthropoda; class Insecta; order Megaloptera; family Corydalidae; genus Acanthacorydalis; species Acanthacorydalis orientalis. Next base: position 7,398,326 of record CM068321.1, on the reverse strand, counting down.
CAATTAAACTAATTTTAAAGATAAAAACCAATATTTAATCAAATAAATAAAGAGCAGTATCAAAAAACGATAACTGTTTATGAGTGATTTCCTTTAATTTTTTAGATTATCACAAGATTTTTCTAAAAACAATAAAAATAATATCTTTTTTATAAATCTAATACATATTTATTTTATTTTCACTGTAAATTTTTAAGATAAATGTTAAATTTTCATAAATCATATTTAAATTAAATTCGAAATATTCTGTGTAAATCTCGAAAACTACATATGAATTCATTTCTGTTAAGATTTGTTTCGATTTTTATCATCTTTAAATAGATTTTGAACTCAAAGTCTATAAAAATTCATTGTAAGAAAAAAAATTAAAGTGTTGTAGAAGAAAGAAAATCATACGAGCTTTCTACAATTCTTACAGAGATATGAATAATAGGTATATAGGAAAACAATATAAATAAGAAAAAAAAATAATCAGGTCTTCACTCTATTTAAGCCACCTTAAATTATTAATAATTTATATAAGTAGATAGGGAAAATATTAAAAAAGTAAAACTCATTGCAAATATATTAAACGGATTAAAAAAAAATACAAAAATAATATAGAAATTTTTGTAATTTTTTATCAATAAAATGAAATAAATTTGCATATAACTGAATATATATATATTCAATTATTTGATTAAACATTTTCATATCTATGTTTCATTTGTTCCTTTTGTATTAGTATATTTTAAAAATAAATATTTGTTTTTAAAATTAAATGAATGAACTTAAAGTTAATTCGAAGCATTTGCAAAATCTATCATTGTATTTACAAATCTATAGAGATATTAGAAATCAATAACCATAACCGTTTTCAAAAATGAAAAATTTATATTCATTTATATATATATATATATATATATATATATATATATATTTATATATATATATATATATATATGATATTTTTTATAGCTAATTAATTCATCATGGTTAAAGCATAAAACATTGAAATCATATCTGGATTTTTTAAATCATACAACATTTTACGTTCATATCATATCATTTTAACATTGCAAAATTTTAATTGTCTACATAATCACAACAAAAGTTGATATAAAATATTAATTAAATTAATTAATATCCGAATCTGTTGCATTAATATTTGAAAAAAAGTATGTATCAAATATATGTAATCTATTATAAATATTAAGTATTATGTGTTATAATTTATCCATGTGCTATTTATTTATTTAATCAATAATTAAAACTGAGTATTCACTCATGAATATAAGAAATAATTTATCAAATATTAGATGAAAATGCATATGTTGAGAGTTTGTTATAAAAATTTAAATTATTTTATGTTTAGAATATGTTAAATATGATGAAGTATATTATTTTAAAATCGATTGATAATGAATAAAAATAAATGGAATTAAATAATTATTAGTAATTTATATATATATATATATATATATATATATATATATATATGTAATGTAAACATATATTAAATCGTCATCAATTACAATTATATTCGCATTAAATTTTGAAATTAGCATTCCATTAATTGATACTGCTTAATTTATAAAATGGGATAGAATTAAATATGTTTTATATTTAGATATTTTTATATTAAATGATTATATAGGATAATTCAATTTAGGCTCCCACATGAAAGTATTAACAACAATCGAAAAAATTAAAAAATAACATGATTTTTTAATTTTTGTAATTTTTTATTGAAACTCTAAATTGAATCATCGTATATATATATTTATCAAAATATTTAATAGAATTATATTTGTTAGCTAAATAAAATACAATAAATTATGTTAGAAACTAATCAATATTTGTTAAATTTCTATCAACAAACCTCTTTCGGCTTCATCAACCGATCACTCGCGAGTTCTATGTTTAATAGCGAATAAATATAAATATTATATGTGTATGAACTTACAACGAGAACAACAACAACAACAAGAAAGACTGAGAAAAAATTCAACTCCGCGTTAAAGTGAATCCGGTCGACGGCAACACGTGACGAAGCCGGAGCGCAACAGCTTACCCGGAAACGACGAAAAACTCTGAGAGACTTCGCACTGAGACTCGTTACACATCCGCGAGATACGGATGCGACGGCGTGACGGTTTTCGTCGGATTGACGTCGCGCGAGAGACTGAACCGGCTGTACAAGAGATGCTGGAGCCTCGCGTCGCGACGCGCGTGCCGAACAAACCGGACGACGCCCCCGCAGGACGCACGAACGTCGCGCGGGCGTCGAAGTTTGCCGATTCTGTATGGCGGCCGTAACGACATGTGAGGTCAAATAGTGCGGTCACGGGTGTGAGGATAAATGAGAATAGTATTATGAATGAAAATTACACGTTTGCACAGAGATAGAGGAGAAAAAGGGCAGTCGCGTGTTCTTTTTTTAAAAAATAAATGAAAATAAAGTGCGTGCTCTTGTAACTTTTTTTCACACCGTTCGTTTTTTTTTAATGTCGTTCTCGTTAGTTTTTTTTATGCCGACTCGTAGGCATTTTCACACGAGAATTATTTTCTTAATAAACTCAATGCTGATAATGAAAGCTATGCACAGGAATGAGCTTCGCTACGTGGAATAAAATGTTATTACTGAAATGTTTTTAAAATATGTTAATGCAAAATAAATATTCTTTGTAAATGACACAGAAACAACAAAGCTCTACCTGAATTACTTAATGACTTTCAACCACATTCAATTTCATATTTTAATAAGAAAACATATATAAGTACAATCAATAGATAAATTATTAATATTTACAAAAAATGACATACTAACGTTATTTATTTGATTAGTGAAACTTCTTTTCAGTTTTAGCAATATTACACTTGTGCAAATCGTTTAAATTTTAATTTAGCTACGAAATAAGTATTATTAGTAGAGTATTGATAGAAAAATAATTGCGGTTTATGACCATCAAAATAATATACATTTTTCTCTTTTTTGATTTTCCTAGCTGTTTAAGTAGTCCAAAACTATTAGATGACTAACGGCTAACTTTTAGGCAAGCTCTCCAATTTTTGTGCGAGGTTCTGATTCAACTAACGCTTTCAGTTGGTCGTTATGAACTGAAGGACACCTGCAATCATCTTCCTCTTCAAGATTCTCGTCCCTAGCACGAAATTTTTGGAACCGCCATTATACCGTACATTCCTTATCAGTATCCATACCAAAAGTATCGTTTTGTTTACGAGCAGCTTCTGCAGCTTTACCACCAGTTTGAACTCATACAAAAAATGCTCTTATTTGCTTTTTTCCGTTTTAATTCAATAGCAAAATTAATAATAAAACCAAAGTCGATGCTACCAACTTAACTACCAAAAAATGTACTTTAAAATGATATTAACATATCATTTTAATTTATTAGAATACGATGAAATGACACTTTCATTGAAAAAAAGCGAAAACAAAAAGTGTAATTATTTTCCTACAAACCTAATATTTTAATAGTGCAAGGAATTGTTAATGGCATTTATATTATAAAATTATTATTAAATTAATTATAATTTTATTATTAACTTATAATTGTATTTTTTACCTGTGATATCGTTGATGTGCTGACTAGTCTGTCTTTTTTATCAATTAACTTTCTGTTTTCCACTGCTTACATCCAGCACGTATACCATATTCAAATATATTTAATATACTAGTAATACCTTAAATTATTACTAAATTATCCAAAATCTACCTTATGCGGCATACCTGCCGAAACTAGTAATGGAAGACAGTAATTTGTATAATCCAAAAAGAAAACTGCTAGGATAAACCATTCTTATATTTACTATGATTGAAGAAAACAGCAATATCCAACCCATACAGGATAAAATGTACCCAAAAAAAATCCAGTGCATTTCCTACAAAGACAACTCATCAAAATTATATTTTTTTGACAAAATCTTTTTTTATATTTGCACGTAATTATTTAGGACAGGGCTTGTTGTCTCATTAGTTAAAACTGAAGTCGAATTGAATTGGATCAAAGTAGATAATGGTAGCTCTAGGAAGGGATGATCGGAATTATTACACCCTTCACCTCTTGTTTATTTCTTCCACTAAAGTAACATTTATTTTGATGTTAGAGTTAATGTATTTTTGTCTCTAGCTTCAATGCACTTAGTTCAACATTCAATGAATTTCTGGATTCCGTCCTGGAAGAAACTTCTTATTTTTTTACGCAGCGACTTGTTTAATGTTTTCATCACACGGATAATAAAACTAGCCAATGTAATCAATATCCTGGTTTGATGTCCTGGTTCAACCACCATAAAGTTTCAATTTACCACAAAGTGATTTTATACTTGTTGGGTCATTAAAGAAAGAGATAAGAAGGCGAAAGTTTCAGTCTAGTGAGAAATTCATTAATACAATACCAAAGCAGCTGTGCATGAGACCAAAAGAATTCTTTTAGGTTGGAATTCTGAATCTCATAAAATATTGTACTAATTTGTTAAAAGTTCGAGAGAAATATGTAGAAAAATAATCTTGATAATAATCGTGAACGTAGAAGAAACGTTTTTTATTTCTTAAATGTTTTTTTGAGTTTCTCTTGTAAAATGTTTTCCGAATACTAAGATACACACATACACTCATGCATATATACATATACATATATATATATATATATATATATATATATATATATATATATATATATAACGTTTCATCTTCCCGTGAGGTCAATATATTTCTATCATATAAAACTCGAAAATGTAGCTAAGATTATAGTGCTTATAATATGGTGTATACACCATTTAAAATGTAAAAGATAATAAAAACAAGTATAGAATTCAAAAAAAAAGACAACGAGAATTTATCTACTAAGAAAACCATTATAAAGTAAGGTGGTTATGAATGTTTAGAAAAGAGATGCATAATCGTAAGTAAAAACTTTAACTGATTTCCCAAAAGTGCAGTTTTTCAATCGTCCGCTACAATTTCTTGGAAACTATAGATAATATCTTTTCTTTTTATTTCTTGGGGAAATAATTCCATAGTCACGTAAACTTTTAAAATATTCATTGGTGAAACAAAAGAGTGATTGAGAGATAGTGTAATATGTTGGTTATGTTTTCAAAGTAATATTTAAACATTGATAATATAGAAAAAAATAAACGAATAAATAAATAAGATTATATTAGCATACCACATCAATCTATAATGTAATAATTATAACAAATATATATGTACGACAAAAACTAGTTCTTCACATGTGTTAAAAGGGTGTCATGTTTATCAATTTTAATTTACTAAATTTATTTAAGTATGTAAAATATAGGTGAAGACAATGCCTATATTTTATATGCACACAAATTAAAATTGCAAACATCCTTTATCATAGTGTAAAATTTCGCACTCTCTTCATTTTTTTTAAAAAAAAAGCATTTGTAATTCATGTAGACTTATGCTGTTTTTTAAAAGTTTTGTATTAGAAATTTCAAGTGAATTAATAATAAAAATATAATTGCTTGTACTACCATCGGTTATAATAGTCTGTCAAAGTGAAAAAGTTTTATGTTTTATAAACAATCATGAAAACCAAAGTACACTCAATGATAAAATACTTCAATATTAAGAGTTTATCCTCACCTAAAATAAAAACTGAACTGGATTTTTCTTGACGAGTCTGCTCCATCGTTTTTAACTGCTAAAACATAGGTTTCGGACTTTAAACGTAACCGTATGAGTACTGAGCATGCATAAGACTCGGACAGACCAAATACAGATACTTATGAGGAAATGCTCGAAAAAGTACACAAAATTGTATCGAACGACCGTCGATTGAAGTTGTTCGAAACAGATGAGGTTGTGTGTATATCGAAAGAGTGAGTACGTCACATATTATGCAAAGTTTTGGGCATGAGAAGAATATCTGCGCGAAAGACGCGACAGGCTGTCTAAGTGCAATCCAAATAGAATTTTTGGGTCAATTCGTTACCATGGACGAGACTTGAGTTCACTATTACATTCAGGAGACCAATCAGCAATCAAAACAGTGGACAGTGAGAGACGAAGCAGCTCCGAAGAAGACAAAATCAGTTTCATTGACCAAAAAATTATGGCGTCAGTATTTTGAGATGCGCAAGGTATTATTTAGGCCAATTGTTTAGAAAAAGATAAAACAATTACTGTAGAATACCAAGTTAACTTACTCGACCAGCTACACTAGAACGTTCATGAGAAACACCCTGAATTAGAGAAAAAAAAGTGTTGCATTATTATGATAATGTGCCTTATCAAGTCTGTTATCGCGATGGCAAAAATTGATCAATGAGCTTCGAATTGCTGTCAGACTTAGTTTGTTTTCGAACCTGAGAAAGTTTTAAGATGGCAAAAAATACGTTTCGGATTTCGAAGTGATTGCTGCCATAAACGCCTATTTTAAAGAGTTGGACGAATCGGACTATAAAAATTACTTAAATTTTAATATCGCTGGAAAAGATGTATTAAAAGGAGACTAAGTTGAAAAATAAAATCATTTTTCACACAATACTTTGTTGTTTTCTTTCCAAGGCCGGAAACTTTTCACCCCACTTTAGTATATTGGCCTTAGCTAAACTCTAACAAAATAAACATTCTATGTCTCCAGTCACTGTACTAAGTTTCTATAATAAGTTAATAAAAATACTCGGTTGATAGTATATACACCTCAGTAACATTCGTACCATGCACATACATAAAATATTCCATCAATAAAATGGCTACGTCAAGAGAGTCTCATAATTTTAACTCTTGAATGGTAATATCTGTAAATGTTATTGTATAACAATGACCAAGAAGAATACTATTCTTCTTTTTAAAAAATATTTCTTTTTTTCTTACTTTAAAATTCCAGTTAAGTTATGATACAATCTTTAAAAATACTGTTTTTCTGTTATTTATAATGTGGACAAATAAAAATAATAAAAACATCAAGTACAAAATAAAATACCTGACTTGAATAACGATTTAATATCTATTTTTTTTTATTTTCGTCACATTATAAATCCATTCTATAATGTTTAGAAGTTTCCATACAGAAATTATTTATTCATTACCAATAAATACATATAAACTTTATAATATTTTTAACATATAAATCTTTGAAGGAAATAATTTAATTTCTATTTTAAATACTACAAAAAATATCAGTGTGACACGTATGTTTTTCTAGAATCTACATTTCGATCGATACACATCTGTTTCAATTCTCATTTTTGTCAGCAGAAAATAACACAAAAACCTGATTAATATTTTCCGTATTCTGTCTTGGCTGTCACTCTACTTTCTACGAAATTTTTTTTGATGTGTTTACGTTCGAAAACATAACTGTATCGAGATCAAACACAATTGCTATTATGTAAATTGTATCCGTTTTCCATTAAAATTTGATGAACGTTTATTTATTTTTCATATATGAAAGGTTAATTTTTCAGTTCACGCCGTCAGATAATTCCATTCTTGCATATTATTTTTAACATTTTACGAAATACAACAATTAAAAAGTGTGTAAACAGACGAGTAATTTGAAAACGTATGATTTATGTGACTGGAAATTTGTAATTTATTTTTAGAAGAATACTCGTTTATATTTCGATCCATTAGAGAGATTATTTTTTGATATATAAGAATAGAGTGTGTTTGTAAAATGTACGTTATAGGAGCAATTAAAATTTAATAGGAATTAATTTTCATTTTACAAGTATATAAATTTACAAAAAAATTATGTAAATTAATTATTTTTTCTCATAATATTTTGTGTTAATACATGTGATCCCCTGAAGCAGTTTTTTGATGGTGTTGATCTTTTACAATCAAGCGAGTTTTTATTTTCTCTTCGAACAACATAATAAATATTGAGAAGTGCGCTCAGTCTGGATATTTTTGATCAAATCTCCTACATATATATATATATATATATATATATATATATATATATATATATATATATATATATATATACATACAAATGCTGATAATTTAATACTAGAAACGGTACTCTATATTTGAACACAATATTCGGGTTCCAACCACTAGAAGTGATTTATTCGCTCTTAGTAGATTGACTTATTTAATACCTGATCATTATTCCGCGTTTACAGCTTGCGGCTAGTGTGCAAATTGTTGTCGTTGTGCTATGATTAATTTAGAACAAGAGCAGCGTTTTGTCGTTCGTTACTATCTTAAGCTTGTTCTAAGTGCTTCAGAAACACTTAGAGAAATAAGTGAAAATTAAAACGATGAATATGTAACGAAGCACAGTATTTAAGTGGCACAAACGATTCTAAGAAGGACTCGCTTCTGTTGAGAACAGACTGCTCTGCCCAGTATAGCAAACAACGGGTTCTAAAAAGTTTACGATGCAGGGATAATAAGACACTAGTAAAGAAAAACTGTCTACAGTTCGTCATATGATTACATTTTTTTTTTTGGATTCATTGCAATGGAATTAAATAATCAACCGTTGTATATTGACCTCATATACTCTCAATGGGATAAACAAAACCAATTACATTTTGCTGCATATACATTTGCTCTCTTTCTCTCTCTCTCTCTCTCTCTCTCTCTCTCTATATATATATATATATATATATATATATGTGTGTGTGTGTGTGTATTATGTAAGTACAAGGAATCACATTCAGGTAGTAAAGGAAATAATTAGCCGGTCAAATGAATACCAAATACCAGTATGTCTTGGATTTATTGACTATGAAAAGGGTTTCGACACCATAACTACATCATAGATTATATCTTTATTGAAGAAATAGGACACAGAGAACACATACATTGAGCTGCTAGGTAACATCTACAAGAATCCAACCTTTACAGTGAAGCTACAGGAGGAAATAAAAAAGACAAAAATCGAGAAAGGTATAAGGCAGGGATAAGCAATTTCAACGAAAATATTCACTGCAGTCTTAGAAGAAGTATCCAAATCGCTAGAATAGGAGGACAATGTAATTAAAATAAAAGGCGAACGACTAAGTCATCTCCGGTTTGCTGACGATATCATTATCTTCGCAAATACTTCAGAAGAGTTATAAAAGAGGATAGAAGATTTAGATGATGTCAGTAAAAAAATCGGTTTAAACATGAACCATGCAAAAAAAGTGTTGTTTAATGCGTTTGTCTGTCTGAAGAAAATTGAAATAAAAGGAACAGAAATAGAAGAAGTTACGAATTATAACTATCTAGATCAGCTTATCAACAGAGATGGATCATCCATTGAAGAGGTAAACAAGAGAATAAAAATGAAATGGAGCTCATTTGGACGAGACGCCTCGATATTTAAATCAACAATCCCACTCCGTTTGAAGAAAAAAAGTATTTGATCCTATTACCAGTCATTACCTACTGCAGTTAAACAGGGATGCTTGACGCCAAAATCATTTAGACTCCAAACAACACAGAGAAGTATGGAAAGATGCATGCTAGTAATAACAAGAAGAGATAGGAAAAGAACAGAATGGATACGGAAACAGACAGGAGTCACAGATGTAATAAGAAGAATAAAGAGTCTGAAATCAAAATCGGCGGAGTATGTTGCAAGAAGAGAAGAGAACCTATGGACAAGAGAAATTATTGACTAGGAACTAAGGAATAGAAAAAGACCAAGAAAGAGGTCAATGAACAGGCGGAATAAGGAAATTAAAAATGTTATTGAAAATCAGTGAAAAGGAAAGGCATTCAATCGTACAATATGGAAAATCATGGAAGAGGCCTTCATCTGGCACTGGATTAACAGAGGCTGATGATGATATATTATGATTATATTTTAAATATTTCTTTTTTGTACGTTTACTCTTAACATCGTTATATTTTCTTCATATGTCCATACAATTTATTTCATGCTTAAAGTGAATTCTGTGTGATGCATATTTTATGAATAAAAATATTTTTTATTTTCAAAATACAAAATATGTACACAGTATTTTATGCGTATACAATATGTATATTTTTAAATAAGAATGAAAAAATGTGTACTCATTTTTAAAAATCATAATTAATTTAAAAGGCTCATTCAATGAAATAAATATTTAAATAAAATACGTACCGCTTTGTATACAAATGAACTAATGTTAGTACAGAATTTTTCAACAATAATATATATATATATATATATATATATATATTATCAGCTCGTTTGAAATAAGCCTCAAAGGTATTTTATTACAGGATGGTAGTGTTTACCCTTTTATATCAATATATTTGAAATTCAAATAGCTATCTGCAAAAAAATGTTTGTTTCTGTTGTAAAAAAATGATATATTTTTCATTATATATAAGAGTAAATTTGATAAAATTATCTATGAGAAATGCACCTATAATTTTTACACCTATACTTCACTTCACCTCTAAGAAAAGTCAATCCACTAAGGACAAATAAAGCATCTTTAGTAGTTAGAACTCGAAAGTTAGTTGTATTTAAAAATAGAGTATCGTTTTGTATATTAAATGGAAAATAACTGATATTTTTGTGTTATTTTTCAACATAAATGAAGGTATTTAATGAAAGCACAAAAAATATAGAATAAAAATGTTTGGAAAATGTATAAACTTCTAATATATTGACAAGGATTAATTATTTATTCACACCATTTTTTTTATTTTAGGGATCAAGAGAAATTCGAACAGTTTTCTCCATATCTTCTAGATTTTGTTTAAATCTCATTATTACAGAAATATTTGAAACTCTATTTAAATAATTCCTAAATGAATATTTGTATATTCGATTTTAATATATTATGTTCAATGAGACACTTTATTTTCATTTTATAAAAATGTTAGCATTAATAATAACTGAAATATAATCTCAACATCTGTTATTTATAGAAATTGAATTAAAAAAGGATATGTGAATTCACGATTATAAATTATACTAGATTTGAAAATAAGTAGCTAATTTGAAAATAAGAATTTATTTAAGATATTTTCTTCAAATGGCATCAGTTTTGTAAATTCGATTGAACGTTTCGTAGATCTTATAAAATTATTCTAAGTCTCGAATAGTACTTTTCATATTTGAATAAATACAAAAACATAAAACAATCCGCTGCTGTTTCTAAATCGTTCACTTTCAATCGATAGAAAAAGAACTGTATAAAGTACATCACTTTTATATCGCTTATACATTTTTTTTCAACGAAAGTTTATCTGAAAATATAAAAAGTGTATATGTATACGGCTATAAATAAATTCACGGTAAAATAGATTTTCGAACCTTTCATTAACATAGTCAATCTCTAAAGAAAGAATGGAAGGAGAGAGAAATAAGACCAGTATAAAAAAAATCATAAAAAGCGAATGATATTTTATCGAGTAAAAAAAAATGTTTCGAACAAGAATACAGTGGAACCATTAAGAAACTAGCTATTTATTAAATTACAGAAAATCCATTCTTGTTTCGATCTTATACATTTAAGAGTGAATGCCTCTGGGCTGCCAGTTTAGTGCGAGGGGGAAACGGCGCAGCGACAACGTAAAAACGTGCTCGGTTGAAAACTGGCGGCGGCGTCGGCGTTCGTTCTAAGTAAGGCTACGAAAAAAAATCTCTCGCGCTCAATATACACGCGCCACGTCTATTTTTATTGTGTGATACGAAATTGTACAGAGACGCGCCGTGGGACATGGTGGGACTCGTCTTAGCAGCATTGACACAATACTTAAGGGATGCGAAACGGTATTTCCCATTCTCGACTGGATGCAACACGCCCCCAAAACCACCTTCTACCACACAACACAATGTATTTTCACAAGAGAATGTTTGCGAAACGTGCATACATATACATACACATGAATATACATACATATATATATATATATATATATATATATATATATATATATATATTACAATGAACCCCTGTTATGGCTATGTATACTATAACCCTGTTATAGCCGTGTATACCTGAGAATGGATTTCTGGAATGATATTTTCAAATGCATTTTGATGGGTCTGTGGTTCCATTATACACAGTTTATATATATATATATATATATATATATATATATATATATATATATATATATATATATATATAATGGATACATTCTACACAATAAAGTGTAACAAAAGATAGCAAAAAAATAGTTGGAATGTTGTTGTGCAGTTTATTAAATTGTGAAATGTGTGAAAAGACGAATACAAAAAGTTAAATGGAATGAAGAAACCACACACAAATACACATGTATATATATATATATATATATATATATATATATATATGTATATATAAGATCACAAAAACTGCATTATAGAGAATTTCTTACCCCTGTTACGATTATATTTCCAATAAATGAGATTGAAATATGGTTATACACATACATATTGTTAATATAAGTATTTTTCCTCAAATATAACTACATTACTGACGTAAGATCTATTTGTATGTATTAAAAACTAAATGCTAATAACACTCTGAAGATGATGGCATCGCCATCGAAATTCCTACAAGCACAAATCAAAAATGGCGAATAATTAATTACTGAATATTTTTTTATTTCGAAAACATTTAAATGTTTCTTTTCGATTATAATAAAAAAAATAATTTTGAGATGGTAAATTTAAGGATGTTCATTTTATTTTTTACAAATCTAGTTCAATTAAATGCTTTACTAACAACTCTTAGTTTCTAAAAGTTTCTTAATAACACTTCAACTAACTAACTAACTGTTCACACAATAAAAAGATAATTTTTTTTGGTGGTTTCTTTGAATGTCTTTTAATTTTATTGGTCAGTAATTTACAAATCGTAATTCATTACTGTTTGTTGGCATCTATTTTTTTAATCTTGAATGTTGTTTCAAATTCAGGACACTTTCCAAATATTGCTAGCATATAAATTAGTTTGCTCCACTATAATATTTAGTAAGTATATTATGTTAGTAAGTCATAATCTAAATGTTTGTCCATATAGAACACACATTTGGTTTTTGACGAACAGGGAATAGTGAAATTTGGGAAAGAATAAGCAGTAAATGTAAATGGTGTTCGCTCTCCACCTCTAATATTCCATTGAACATTTGAATTTTTGTTTTCTTTATCGGGTTCATTACCTTCTTAATCCTCATCACTACTTTCATCAAAAACGGTTGAAATGACTGATGTTCTTTTCTGTGTCCTTGTATGTAAAACCGCATCTTCATTATCTTCTTCAACGTCATCATTACTCTCGTCAGAAGACGTTAGAGGTTTTATCGCTCTTTCCCGTATTTTTTTGATGTAAATATATATTTGCATCACTATCAGTAAAATTCATCTGGGAGGATAAATAAAAACATTATTCACTTCACAAATTTTTCTATTATACCCTATAATACCTTCTCTAAATAGCAGACGTACGATTCACGAAACAAAGAGAAACCTACTTAGAAATACTCTAAATGTGCTAAAATTACAAATATGTATATTTTTTTTATCTAAATAGCACTAATCTAATATACCAATTAGCTACTAATCTAATATATCTAAATAGCAGCATATAATTTTTTACAAAAAATAGGAAAATAGATTTTTCTACATGACGAGCATATTCGTCATTACACAAAAAAGATCATCTTTTCATGACTAGCATACTTGACATAAACGCTCAAGTGGTTAAATTCATGCGCTACGAATTTTAGAAAAATAAAATTCATATAAACATTTTACTTTTAATTTTCTTTTCTATCTTCCATTATATATATATATATATATATATATGTGTGTGTGTGTGTGTGCGTGTGTATTAGTATGTGTGTGTGCATGTGTATTAGTATGTGTGTGTGCATGTGTATTAGTATGTGTGTGTGCGTGTGTATGAGTGTGTTCAAATGTGTCTGTCACTATAAAGAACCGTTATTTGTAAAACACAATATATAATCATCAGATTTATTTTTCGGTATCTATTTAAGCATGTTTATGCAACGTCTGAATTTCTTTTCAGCGTTCGCCTCCTCAACGTATCTCGACATTATATTCTGTTATCACGTTCAAGAATAAATCCGAAAATAATTGGTTAGCAGGAGCTTTAGTCAAATAGCAAACGGAACTTCAAGCGTCAGTTCGAAACTTGTATACACACAGGAATCGTGTGAGAGTGTTTGTGTAGGAGTTATATAAAAGGTCGTTAGTGAAGTTTCAGTTGTCAATACCAAAATACAGTAAATGTAATATAGACGGATAGTTATATATAAGTGAGACGAATTATTATACGTGCCTGAAATGCTTGAATACGGTATGTTTGTTTGTGTTTGTGAGAAAAGAAGTGAAATACAGCCTATTGAATTCTGAAGGATATTTTTTTTGATTAATATTTTAAATATAATGTAATAGACGGCAGTTACAACGTTTATTTGAATACAAGAAACTGTTTCGTCAACAAGAAAATACTCATTAAAAAGTTTGGTCGTATTCTATATATTTATAAAGTAAATAAATAAATATTTTAAAAAATTGATATTAAAATTCATAAGATTTAAAGAAAAATCATATATGATTGAATAAATTATTTTATGTATGTATGACAATACTTCACTATTTCAATATTATATTAAGTTATTGCATCAGTTAATTAATATTCTGCTACCATCAACAGAAAAAAGTGTACCAAATGCATATCTTTACGATATAAAGGAAAAAAACACAAAACATGAGTTTTTCACGATAAAAACATTTTTATTGCTGAATCTATAAACAAACAAGTCTATAATATTTGTTAATTCTCTTACTTTTAATTTATTGATATGGAATATTAATTTTGATTAAATAAAAATATTTACTGACATAATAGTATAGAAAAATAAATTTTCATATGGTGTTAAAGGGTGGAAATAAATAAAACAAATTTGCGAAATAAAATAGTAAATTTGTTTTTCAGATAATCATAACAATCTTCAATAAATTTCTCCCAATGTAGCAAGTTCTTTTATTTGGTTAGAAAAGAATCCTGGTAATTATTATAATAAATTTGTGACACTATTTAAATTGTTTGACAAATGAAGTCTCTATTCCCTACACAAAAAAAATCTCATAAAAAATGTTCAATAAATCTTTATTGATCAATTTTTATTATTGATTATATGCATTTTGATGGGTGTTCTATATTTTTCCGAATTATAAGGTCATGAAAACAGATTTATATGTACCTGGACACTCTTAGGATAGCAATTTTACTCTGAGTCACGTTTCTCTAAGGATATTAATTTCGGTATATTTTATAAATAATTGTAATCTGAATAAAACCATTAATTTATCAATCAATCTAATAAAACCCGAATGTAACACATTTTGTAAATAAACTAAATGTATTTTAATTGAAATCATTTGTGTGATAAATAATACAAACTGGAAACTGTACAAAAATAATAATAGACACTCATATTAATGGAAATGTCAGCGAATTTTCGACGAGCAATTCTTTTATTAATTCCATGTTTAACAATTCGACACATGTGTGAATTCATTTCCGACTGAACGTTTTATTTAAAGCTATTACAGTTAACAACAGTCGTTTTTCCATTATTCACCACTATCGCCTATCGTATACTCTCAAAAACATGCACAAATTGGATTTTATTTATATTTAAATTGCCAGAAGTACACAATGCAATGTGTAACATACACAATCCAATTTGTTTGATGTGAAAATACTTTTTTTATTCGAATAAAAATTTTATTTTTATTAATCTTTTTTATACTATGTTCAAATGTAACAAAAATTTATAAATAAGTAACGTTTATTATTAGTTGAAATTTAAAATAATTTTAAAAATATTTTGTTTCGAACAAAACTTTCAAACAAATATTGAAAACTATTAAAAAAATATACACATAACTTAGAACAAAAAGAACATTTCATATTGTTTCTTGTCTAAGTTTCCGTTTTTATATACTCTTTTTATTTGATATTTAAAAACGATTAAGATTATAATTTAATACATAAATAAATATATGGTTATTAATTTCAAAATATTATACAGTGACCCTCACCGAACGACCGGGTTTCATGAAACGAGCATTGTTTACCACTAGAGGATCATATCTCATGAAATGACGTCCTCCACGTTGTGAAATTGATTGTCAATGCATGGAGTTATGTCGCTGTACGTACACTAAACACCTCCTGGAGGCCATTAGGTCCTGATATGGTACATGATCGTGATTTTGATGTTTTTTTTTTTGATAATGTTGATGCAGCTGAACAGGACATTATCTCGCAGGGGTGAGTCCATGGATCTGAAGGTAGATACGGACGATGTTCAATGCCTAGTTGAAGATCATTATGCAACAACAGAGGAACTTTAGCAGTTGGAGAAGGTAAATGATAGAAAAAAAGATAGTGGAGAGGAAAAAGTTGAAGAAGACCTACATGTTATGAGTTAAAATGAATTAAAAAGCTTAAGTGCATGGGAAACTGTTAAAAGTAAAAAGAAATTCCATCCAGAAATTGAAAAGACTGAAGTTCATATGTACCAGTTTGAAGACAATGCGATTGCCTACTTTTACAAACTGAATAGAATTAGGCAAAGGAAATCCACTCTGGATAATTTTTTCACCGAATCCTAGTGCCACTGCCACAAAGAAGGCTAGAATTGATTCCTCTTCGAATAGTGAATTACCAGAAATCTTCATGGAGGGTGATTTTTCCTCTAAAGACCAGCATTCGTAAATTATTAGTGTAAGCCACCATCGAATAAAAACAGATTATTAACAACTAAACGCAACATACATTCTTTTCATTTCTTATACGTACCATTAAAATTAAATTTTATGTAATGTTCGGTTACGATTTTGGCGGTTTTGCACCAATTAGAAGATTTACATATTATAAATGCCTTCTACAACGACCGTTTCAAGGAATGACCCTTAGTCCTTCAGCAATGATGGTCGTTCAGCAAGGATCTACTGTATACCTAAATATTTAGGAATAGATAAGAGTTTATGAGGGTGAGAATTCATTTATTAAAGTGAATTTGTTTAGTATCAAAACTGTATTATGAAAAATGTTTTCAGTTTCAAATTTGAACAGTTTATTTCTAAAGATTGTCTAATAAATTTTATATAATGGCTCTATTTCTTGAATGATCTCTACTGTATATGAATAAAATATGAAAATCGATTTGATAATAAGTATTCAGTCGGCGATATGCTTTTAAGTAGATTATATTTAACTAATTAAAAAAATCCGTTGATTATTTTTTAAGATCAGATATAAATTCAGATTCATTATTTAAAAAATATATAATAATGTCAATCAATCTTATATCGAATATTTTTAATTATCTAAGATTAATGATTTTATTTCACCGAAAATAATAAAGTACCTTTACAAATATTAGAAGAATAGGATATTCATTTCAATGAAATTATTAAAATGAATATAGAAATTTGTAGAATTCACCAATTTTGAAATGAAACATTAACAAGGCAGATAATAGACTAAGGCAGGTAACAAATAGATAATTCAGTATGAATATTATTAAAGTACCCATCATTAAATTATTAAAATAATTCCGGTTAAAATCTCATGTACAACAAATACTAAAAAATACCTAGTCGAAAACAAAATAAAACGGCGCAGCAAATGAACACTTAAACATTGGTAAGTTCATTGAATGAATAAAACTTTTGTGAGCGTTCATCAAGTCTTCTACTGATTGTATGAGATCTTTGCAGTAGAATTTTCTGCGTAGATGAAAGGGACGAAATTCAATGCTCCCGGAGAGTTTATTTATCCTTGTCTGCTCGACATAAATAAAAGGACCGTTTTCATACAATTTATTTGTATTTAAACAGAGGACAATCTTTTAGTCTTGGTACATTTTCCATCGATTAGTTTATAAATAATGTACGTGAATTTTGTAACATTATGTAAATAATTCGAACAAAAAGTATACAAAACTTGTTAGTTTGTTATTTAAATCAGTTCACGTCCTTTGAAAAGTATTACTCGGCTTGTTTCAAAAGTCATACATTTTTCCACGCAATTATTTTTTCCAATTTCAATACACAAAGCGTTGAAAGCCTTCAGACAGTATCTGAAATTTCAAAGGGATATCACTTCGCAGGATCCGACAAAGTACTGTTGATATATTTACATGTTAATTAAATCCTTCTATCGCACTTTTTTTTAATAAACGTGTCTGAAACGCGCGTAGTCCAACTCATTTCATTCCAATACAAATGACAGAGAGGACGCGCGCGCGTCGTTCAAATTACAGCGTGTTTTTTTAATGGAAATCTGTTCCAAGACATTCTCGCGCGTCGAAAAGGCACCACCGTTTACCACTTGTACAGCTTTTCTGTCACGAATACACGCAATAAAGGAAAAATATAAAGTGATAAGACGTGATGAGACACGGAATGGTTTGAGGTTTCGTCGGATGGAATGGAGTATACGGTTTTAGGAGAGGCGCACGCGAACAATGGCAGTTTTCACTGAATCAAACAGTCCTTAAATGGAACTGTAGCCACGAAGATTGATACGAATGAGAATGTGTCGTGAGTCGTATTCTTTTTTTTCTGTTGGTCTGCTTTGTTTTTATGCTTTTTGTTTGCAATTTCGTTAACTTTAATTAATGTAAACAACGACAACAATGTGCTAACAATAAAGGATTCGATTAATTTATTCTCGAATATGAAATTCTTATCGTTTTATTTATGAGATTGACAAAAGATATACATTTAATATAAATTTTTGCATTCTAGATTTAATATCTTTCTTTTATAGAAGAAAGTTATCTTTAAATGAAACTCTTAATTATATATTTAAAAGAACATTTAATTCTGTTACTATTTCAAATTTTATAATATAAATATGATAGTACGAGATACTTCTTCTGTAAGTACAGTATAAGTACAAGGTACTTCTTCTGTAAGACACTCTGTTAACTAAAACATCTTATATGCTCTGTAAAAATTCTAAATTAGTAAATGTGTAAAATAGGTTCATATTTTGACAACATTTCCAATCAATATATTCCATTTTAGAAGAACAATCAGTTCAATTTACAAGAGATAACAGATTTATGATAGTGAAAATACTAAACTTAATTTATTAACATTATTAAAGTACAGAATTTTCATTTTTTCTAAGAAAACAGCGTTTCAAAATCGAAAATCTCACCACTAGTAGTTGAGATCACTATGCAACTTTTCAAATCACAATATTGATCTTGCATTATGATTAAATTCGCTTTCATAAATGACTTTTTCACACCCACTGCAATACATAAACAAAAATGTTCAATACATTGATTACTGATATTTTTACTGATGATTATACGTTTCAGTAATTTAACACTGTGATAATGATGAAATCATAATCGAAATTCCTGTTGAAAGAATCAAAAAATATCAATAATCAATAACAATTTATTTGGGTCATGACAAGTGTGTTAAAAACAACTACCATGTTGAAAATTTGATGATTTTTATGTTTTAAATATCGTGTTTGTATCAAAAATCAAATTATTACCGATTAGTAAAAGAGGACAGCCCGAAAAATGTTAGGGAAGACGAAACGAACAAGTCGTCATCTAATCTATACAGAAGTAAATGATAATTGTAAGCATACTAATAATGTTTTGCAAAAAGGCATTGGAATAAGTGTTTGTAATCAAATTGACCGAAAGTATCTTAAAAACTGAGGATTATCAATAAAAGACCAATTAAAAATGTTATTGTTAACTAAAGCTAGCAAAAATAGGCGTCTGACTTTTGACAAAAAATAGAAGCAATGAAATGTTTATTCGTACCAAGTCGTTTAGTCAGATGAATCAATGATCAAGCATATAATCTAGAATTGTATAACAATGTTTAAGTTTACAATAATCATTTTGGTGATCTGGAATTGTTTTAAAAGAAATAAATTAGAAATGTTGTACATTAATCAAGGGATTATGACAGAAATGAACTACATCCAGATATTAAAGAATTCATTTTTTTCTCACTTTAGGAAGATTAGATTTTGAGATGGAATTCATAATATAAATTAGTTTAATAAATGTAACTAAAGAAACAAAAAAAAATCCTGAAAACTAATAAAATTTCAATAATAGACTGGCCAACACAATCCCTTAATTTTAACTCAATCGACCATTTGTGAATTATGTTAAGAATATATTTTTTATGGAAATACCTTTTAAACTTTAGTTAAATTCACTTTCGCAAATTAATTTTTTTTGATCCCACAAACCACAAAAATTTTCTCTTGTGAAAAATTTTCATTACATCATTACTAATCTTTTTTAATTGTTGCTTATTCGCTTTTTCATGGCGAATCATCAGATATAGATTTTCTTTACACTGGCACTCTAAGAAGAATGGCATAACATTAAAATACATACAGGCAACAACTAAAAATGATCAATAATGATTTATTAAACATTCTTATTACACTTTTACTGCGAGTTTATGTAGTAAACATACAACACTTTTTTGGTTTGAGAGCTTAAAAGAGTTCATGTATGAAAAAGATTTTTTTTGTTTAATCGAGATCAGCAAATAATCGATCTACTATAGGATAGAACGATAAAAACATGGAAGAGTCTGAGATATTTCACTGATAAAAAATAAGGTGAATATGTTTTTAGGTCACTCTATATATAAACACTTGTAGGACCTGATTTCACTACTGTTTCGACAACTTCACATCCACCACTTATCTTTATTACCGAAACATATCATCATCAATATATCGAACAAAATTCCGAATAGAAACATATACAGTAAGACCTCATGTCGATGACTCTTCACCAGTCAAGATGCTCCCATGACGTCCGCACTCCATTGATATTCGTAAGGAGATTCAATTCAAGTTCATATAAATGAGTCTGTGCTCCAATATCCGTTTATATATGAGATTTTGATACGGCGGCGAGCAATTTCGTTATCAACGTGCTTATCGGAGTGAGTTTAAAATATATACTTTTTTTACAATACAGTTATATATATATATATATATATATATATATATATATATATATATATATATATATATTCTTGTAAATGTATCTAGATATCCATGTGTATGTGTATAAGGAGAATATATATTATAATAATACTAATAATATAAATGTGTATAACCAGAAATTCATATTCAACATGAATGATTGCGATTTTATGCATAGCTATATTGGAATACGAAATATAAAATGAAAATTTTCAATATATACTTTGTAACATTCACTCAATATAGAAGTAATTTGAAATTATATTGTAAACGGTCACAAGAATTTTTTTATTAGATGCTAATATTCCAATTCGAGCCAAATATTTGAAATTATTTCAATTATTAGCTTTACTACACACACACATATATATATATATATATATATATATAAATATATATATATATAAATACACACACACATATATATATATATATACTGGGTGTAAGTGAAATTTTTTTCTTTTTACAATGCGGTGACTTTCGACTTCTGTCATATACTGGATCAAAAATGTCTCCATACACTTGCGATAATTTTAGTTTTTTGTTTGTAATAACCATAATATTGTATTTATTATGAAAATATGCTGATTTTATATATTTTGTAATCGTATAAAGAGAATGGCACAAAGAAAATATTATCTTATTAAACAGTGAAACCAATAAACAAGTTCAAATAACAAAAGTCAGTATTCGAAACCCAAAAAAATCTCCATACACTTATAATATACTAAATCTCCATAGCCACAGTAATTATTTATTAAAATACATGAATTATATTAGTTTTTTTGAAACATTAGTAATTTGTTGAACCACCATTTGAATTTATCACCTCCAGAATGGAGTTTTTTCATTCTATATACAAATTTATTTGTTACATCCGAATCGAGGGAATTCCATTGTTCTCGTATGGCAACTTTTAACTGTTTGTTTCGAATGGTATCTTTTCTAATTCTTTTTCTTCTTTTGCCACACAAATGTTCTATTGGATTCATATCTGATGATTATGAAAGTGTATGAAGTTGCTTTGGTACATTATATATCAGCCATTCCTTGACCCGCTGTGCTATATGCTTGGGATCGTTGTCTTGTTGGAAGATTAATGATTCCCTAAATTCGAGTTTTTGGGCACTAGATATTAAATTTTCCTTCAATATATACAAATATACATATAAGTCCATTGTATGTTCAATAAGTTTCAAATTGCAACTTCCTGAAGCACTCATAGACTTCCACACTAGAACATTACCTCCGCCATGCTCAACAGTGGAACAAAAATTTTTATCTTTTAGCTCTAGGTTCTTTTTCCTCCATACCATAATTCTTCCAGCAGTGCCAGAAACATAAAATTTCGACTCATCACTGCACAGAACTGATTTCCAAAAGCATGGGAGCTTATTAACATGTGCCTTTACAAATTCTAATCTCAGTATTTTATTTTTTTACTAACGTAAGACTTTTTCTTGAGTACATATTCTTTAAATTCCACTGTGCCTAATACATTTCTTACTGTTTCGGGTACAATTTCTATTTTGTATTCATTTTTTAGCATGTATGTGATCTCAAGTGCACTTGTTTTGAGATTTTCATGTATAGTTCTGAGAATAGCTCGTCTGTGTATATTTTCTAATTTTCTTGGTCGATAAGAAAGATGTCTATTTTCAATTCTTTTTAGTTTTTTTTTATGTTTATTTACTATATATTGCACTGTTGCATGTTATTTTTTGAGAGTGTTTGCTATCTGTCTCAAAGACAGTCATTTAGATCTTAAACTAATAATTAATTCACGAATTCACAAAGGTATTTTCACTTAAAAGCCTATATATTTCAACGACGCTAAGCGAAACTAAATTGGAAACTGATACCCTTTAGCACACTAACAACCGAACAAGTGCTAGTAAAATGGAAACTTCCCCGACGACAAATAAATAAATCCCATAGAATAATTCTGAGGGTATGGACACTTTTTTGACGCCTGTTAGTAATGTAGCGTTATTTAACATAACATAAAATTTTAAATAACATAAATATGGTTAATTTCATGGTAGCTCAGTAAAGTTACTATTTAGGTTACAATTACCATAAAAAGTTTAAAAAATTTAAACAATTCAAAATAAAATAAACGAAAATCTTTATTACAGGTAGCTGCATGGAGACTTATTTGATCCAGTGTGTGTATATATATATATATATATAGAAAAAAATCAATAAATAAAATTAAACACACCGGACAATTTTTGACCTCTTCTACAAACACTGTACCGAAACCACTATATTTGAATTTTTTACTCTTAATAGATTTACATTCAATTATTACTGATTTTATTATTTGGAGATGATACTTGTTTTACTACAATTACGGTTAGCTGTATGGAGCCTTTCTTGATCCAGTGTATATAAATCATAATATTTCAAAAATGGCCGCTTACTACAGAGCGAAGTTTAATAAGTCGCCTCTTTTTAATTTCAAAAGTGTGAGTCAGTCCTTTAAATATTTTAAAAGAAGCAACAAGTCCACTGGTAAACTTTATTTAAAACATTGTATTTTGTACGAATTCCAGAAAAGAAATAGTAGAGTGATCACATCTAAAAACTTATGTGAAGTGTTGACAAAGATGTTGTAAGTGAACATATGTACCAAAAGTGATTTACAAAAATTCTTTATAGTGACTTTAATTTGGAAGATGGCTCCAGATCTGGGAGATCAACAGAAGTGGACATATAAGTACTACGAAAAATGATAATTATCAATCCCCTGAAAACGTCAGTATATGTAGAATTTATTCTCGGCATGTATGATACTAAACAAATAAATTAAAACACATAAAACTCTTTGGTTTCGATTTAAAGCTATACGTTTGAGCACCAAACGAACTTGACGAAAAAAAACTGAATATATCAAATAACAATATGCGTTTCATGTCACGCTCGCTAGAAAAGTGAAGCATTTTTGAATCTTTTACTGGCAGGTGATTAAAAGTGGATGTCCAAGGGTCAGACAAATATGTACCAATCTTTTCTCCGTACTCTTTATTAAATTAATATTTTTCTAATGTACACACGCCATTTTTCTACACATTTTCTGCTAACATTTAAATACTTTTGCCACAGGATTGGCAGTTTTTTTGATTCCTGTATCGTAGAAAGTAGTGGAGTGTGTTCGACACCAATTGCACACGTGCCATCTCTTCATCATTTTCGAATCGTTTTCCTCCGAACACCTCCAAGCTTATCATTGTCGTGCAGGAGCAACATGCAATTTTTTGAATCTTTAACTCATTCCAAATGATCGACTGCATACTATCGACTTATCCCAAATTATTTGCAAATTTCGTCCACTTTAACCACCGATCACCTTTAATAAGGTCTCAAACTGCTTAAATGTTGTCTGGCGAGATGCTGATCTTGAGGCGAAGAGGATGCGTCAAGTTTTGTACCCTATAAAGTCCACCAGCGAACACTTTATGCCATGCAAATACTTGTGTCTTCGATATCATTTCATTCCCAAACTGTCAAAAAACCTTGGTCGATTTCACGTTTTTGTTCGTTAAAAAATTGATTATAATGCGTTGCGCAACGGCACTAGGTATTTCTTGCTCGCTCATTGTACCAACTAGTAAAAAAATGAATACGAGATCATTTGCATGACAAGGAATGAGTTTAAATAACCTCATTAATATCCCCACTTGATCTTATCCGCAAACGTTTGCTTATTCAGCAGTAGAAAAAAAGGTCAGTTTATATTTCTATGGTTGGGTATTATCTAAAAATTCCGTTATTTTTATATAGACTGACCCTCGTATTGCAAAAATGTACTATGAGAAATAGCTTATATTCTCACAGCACAACCAGCGCCTTTGACTTCAAAATCAAATTTGCACAAAAAAGGTAATGTGCGACTGCTGAAATTGAAACAGAGTCCTGCATTACATACTTCTGGATTCAGGTATTACTGTGAATCCTGATTGGTTATACTTATAACTTAAAACGTTGAACTTGGAATTAGTAAAAAACGAATTTTGGCGAATAGAAAAGTAGTAGTTTTCCACAAGGACAACTAGCGACCGTATGGAGAACGATCCATAAAATTGTTAAATTCAAGTGGAAAATTTTGCCCATCTTCCATATTCACCGAACCTTCTACTCAATTACTTCTTGAATATAAAATAACGTCTAACTAGAGGTTTGAATGAGTCAACTAAGAACCATTTGTGTCAAAACACTCAATGCTATATTCGATAAAATATATAGAATAGCTTATATTCGTTGGAATATTTTAAATACGTTTAAATGCATTTTGTTTTAATGTTACAATAATAAAACTCGTTTAATTTGTAATTAATAGTATTACACTTTGTCTAAACGACCGTGTGTTCGTTACATAATTTAAAAATTTAAGTATTAAAAATATTTGAAAGAAAATAACTTTATTTAACATAAAGTAAACTACGCAACGACTAGGGCTTCAAATTTTAAATTTCACCAACGTCCAAATAAATAATATAAGGGCAATTTGAAGTCGTATAAGTCATACATGCGTCATAAATTCTTAAGCGTTGTAACGTCATTAAGATTGATATTACTGTATTTAATTTTTTTAAATCTTCTTTAACCTATTTGTTTTTATAGTAACATTTATACTAAATATATAATACTTATAAATAATTTTGAAACGCTTTAAAAATAGAGTTTAGATAATATAAGATTGAAAGGAGTTTATGGCGAGAAAAGAAAATTAAGATTAAAAAAAGTTAAAGTAATTCTTTCGATCAAAAATTGATAAGAATTAACTTATACAACAGTTGTGTATAAAAAAATTATTGTTATTAAATCACTATTAAACATTATTTAACTGATCATATATTTATATTTTTTTTAATTTATATAAACATCTAATATAATCATTATAAATGATATATTCCTTTATTGTTAACTCAATTCAAAGTAAAGATATTACATGACAAAGATTAGATAACTGTTTGATATGTTACTTCTAAATATAGAACTATTAAAATCTGACACAAAACTTAGTCTCAAGACTCTCAAAAGCACTTTGATATTAGATACTAATGTTGAATTTCATACTGCCTTACAACTTTGTAGTAAGTCATTCAAACAAAAATAACGCAAGAGATAGGAAGTCTAAGCATATGAAAAGTTATAAGATACTTGTTAAATTCTATTTCCAATAAACCTGTACTTCTTTATGAAAGTAAAGTTCGTATCTTTGATATCAGCGTTTTAAAAGAAACAGTCCATAAAGATATACATCTTTTAGAGATTTTAATGATATATATATATATATATATATATATGTAACTACATTAAGGTAATTATACTAAATGAAAAAAGAATATATAAATCAAATTCACTTACATATAAAAAAGGACATGTATCAATCTGAAGAACAGTTGTTCATCATCTGTAACAAAACAAAAAAAATAAATAATTATCAAGTGTTTCTGCTTTTGAGGAATATAAAAAATAAAATGATTGAATACACAAATACACCGCTTAGTTTATGTCAAAATAATAATTTTAAACCTAACCATTTACTCTATTTTTCTTGAAAATCAAAGTTATAAAAAAACTGAAATTATCAATATAACGTATTAGGTTGGCAGAAAAATAATTGCGGTTTATAACCTTCAAGTCCATACACATTTTTCGTAGTTATCTGTTTTAACTGGTCCATAAATGTTGGATGACTAGCGCTTAACTATTGTGCAAGATCTATAATTGTTGTTCATAGTTCTGATTCAATTAATGCCTTCAGTTGGTCTTTACGAACTGAAGAAGAACGCCTGCGACATTTTTTTATCTCCAAAGCTCTCGTTTCTAGAACGAACTTTTTGGAACCACCATTGTGCCGTACGTTCCTTACCAGTACACACACCAAAAGCATTGTTTACTTTACGAGCAGTTTCTATTGCTTTACTGTCCGTTTTGAACTCATACAAAAAATGCTCTTACTTGCTACTTTTCCGTATTTAATTCAATATCCCAATTTGACGCAAAATTAATACTAAAACCAAAATCAATGTTACCAAAATACAGACCCAGAAATGCACTCTAAAATGGTATTACGATGAAGACAATGAAATGACACATTCATTGAAAAATATTAAGGTTAGAATTCAGAAAACATAAACCACAACTATTTTCCTACCAACTTATACCAACCATATTATATTTAAAGACCTGAATAATCAAATAATGATATATAAAAATAGCAAAAGAAGCTAGATTATGAATACTACAACTATTATGGATCAAAGAGAACTACAAGTATAACCGCAGAATGACAGAAAACTACTGATATTGGATATGAAAAGAATGTTGATTTGTTTAAACATTTATATACGAGGCGCGTTACTAAAATAAGGTATATTCAGCAATTAGAAAAAAAAACCGTCAATGATAAAAATGATTTATTATATGCAGAAGACCTCCACACATAAAATTTATTTTTCCACATAGTCACCACTGACTTTCACGTATTTTGGGTATCGTGGTAGCAGCTTGTTTATTCTCGTGTCGAAGAAATTCACCCCTTGTGACTTGAACTAATTAGAGACGCCTGTCTTCGGTTCTTCATATTTTTCAAAGCATTGAAACGTGAGACATTTTTTAAGTGCAAGAACAGTGATAATCATATCAGTTCGAGGTTGTGCCAACGCTATGTGCGCTTCAGGGATTAAGTGCGAGGTACGGAGACCTATAATTCAGGCAGATGATGACGCTCTTAACCCTCGATACAAGTATCGAGGAGAGCGAATGGCACAGATTGAGCAGTAGTAGATGTTGATTGCATGCCAGTGTGCGGGGGGAGGGTCGACACAGAGAGAAGCTCGATGCCCGCGACCCACAGCCCGCGCCGTGACAAAAACTCGTCAAGTCAGGGGGAGGTCTACCCATCACAAAGCCAGTAGCTTCGGCCGCCTGTAGCGGTACCACGGGTTGGACGGGTCCTAAGCGCCGAGGGTGTTAATCAGGGCGTTCTGGCTGGATGCGGACCGGCCGTACAGAGTGTGAGCTTGACAACACACAAACTCGCAGAGTGTAAGGATCCGGAGATCAATATACAGAGTATAGTTCCGAACAAAATAATGCGCGTCCATTATGACACGCAGTATCTTGTTCTAAAAATCGTTTAAAGCAAGCGGATGCGAAAGACCAGGCTAATGCCGCGTACGTCATCAGCGGCCGAATAAAGCTGATGTAAAGCATAACCTTACTACGGAGCGATAATTACGCTCGGTGGTTCAGTAACGGGCAGAGCCTGCCGAATCGTCTAGTCGCCTTGTCCAGTACGTTGTCAGCGTGGCGTCTAAACGTTAGTCGATTGTCGATTGTGACGCCGGGGAACTTGCGATGTGCAGGTCGGGAGGATCGACATTTTTCTTCTTCGAAAATAGGAGCACCTCGCACTTCCTAGCGTTAACTCTCATTCGCCAAATACCGTAGCATTCGGCGAGATCATCGAGATGGCGCTGTAGACGTGCGTGGATCACACCTACCTTCCATAATTAGGCGACGATGGCGGCGTCGCACTTTAATAACTTGGAAAACCACTTGGATAGTCACTTGATGCGAGATCAGGGCAATAAAAAGATGGGTGGTCAAAAATTTCCTATCCAAAGTCTTGCAACATTTTAATAAATTTAGCTGAGGTATGAGGTCGCGTATTATCGTTTTTTGTAACCTAACTTTTTCTGTCACAATGTCATCAATCACTGACAGTGAAACTTCTGAATATTCTGTAGGAAATTGTAATGTGATGATTTTCTCGAAATTTCGTATTCACTTTTTCATCAAATAGTCTGTCATCATACCAGGCTGGCCATTACATTCTTCGTCATGAATATTCGTTCGGTCTTCTTTGAACAAACGACACTACTGCTTAACCTTACTATTACTCATATTAATTGGGCCATACATCAAAATGTTACCTGTGGATTTCAGCATCACTATTGTTTCTTACTAACAAAAACCGGATCACGGCACGAACCTTGCAAACTGAATTATTTATTGTTGCACTGATTATAAATCACTCACTCGTGGTATCGAGCCAGAATCTGAGGGCGACAAAATAGCTGATGTCTATACCATGAACCAGGTAGAGCTACTAATCATGAACTGTCTCATTATTCATATTTAAACCGGAGGTAATTACAAAATGGACCTTGGTTTAAAAAAGCACCTCGAATATACAGTACTGTATAAAAGAAAATGTTATAAGAAGATTAGAACATCTATATTTTTTAAAAAAAATAAATAAATTTTTCATTCGCCTCACATACGATATTTTTTTATTCAAAATTCCAATAATTGATTATTGATATTTTTAGATTTTTTCATATATACACTTCTATAGAGATACTATCATTCTCAGAGCGCTAATATATAAAATTTATCTGAAGCTTAGTCCTGTAAGGATGACGAAATTGCCACTAATACAAAATACGTATACAAGAAAATTATAAGTAATCAATTATTGAACATTGATCGAAAAATATTTTAATTGTTTGTGAGGTAAGTGGAAAATTCATTTGTGAAAGTGAATTTAGTCATAATACGGGTACTTTATTGTGAGAAATAATACACTTCGTTTTTAAAACGTTATTTCAATTAAAATAATTGTTCTTAATGAAAATTTGTATTTTAAACTTGATATTAAACTTTCAGTCCTATAACAAATTTCTTAATTATACTTAGTGAATAAAAAATAATATAAAAAATGAAAAAAATATATACGAAAAAATATTATTCCTTACAATACTAATATTTATTTTTTCTAAAAAAAACCTTAATTTAAGACTTAATAACACAAGAGTAAAACGATTTGTACTCTTTAAAAAAACATTCTAGGAAATGAGATACAGTAAATCAATTAACAATTCATTTAATCGAACGGTCGCTGTAATAAAAACCAAGGAAAAATATTATCTCGGAATGTAAATTAATGAGGTCGCCGTTAAATTAAATGTGTCGAAATTCTCTTTAAATGAACTGTTGTGCCGTTTCGTCTTCGAATTTTTTTTCTTCTCTACTGGCGGATTACAGCGTGTCGGCGGTGTTGTGTTGTGTGTTCTTTTTCCGGTATTTAATGTTTTTCACTAGAGAAAAAAGTGTGTAACGGAGAATCCGTGATAAGCTGTTATTTCGACGTGACTGTCATATTATACAACGCGGAAATTGTTTCTGGATTTTACAGAACTTCATAATAATCGATATGAAGTATATTAGATTTAATATATTTACATATAACACAATTTCGAATTTTTATTTCATTTCACAAATGAATTCTCTATTCACTCCATAAACAATATCAAAATGTTTTAATCCAAAATATTCAATAAATCATTATTGATTACTTTCGATTGTCGATTATGTTCATTTCTATGGCAATTTCGATCCTCAAATTAATATTTAACCTTTTAAAATTGAATATTTTATATGTATATTGGTAACTCTTCCATTTAAATGCCTTTGTCTAGCACATCAAAAAATCATTAAAAATATTTTAGAGAAACACACTTAAATGTAAGAGTAAGAAATCGATATATATATATATATATATATATATATATATATATATATATATATATATATATATATATATGAAAAGATTATATTTTAAAAGATTAGATTATTCTCTACCTTAGCACTTTAATGAAAATGACGTTACCATCCAAATTGATTATTATGCGACTACATATATATATATATATATATAAGAGAGAGAGAGAACCTAAAGAAAAGCACCGATATATGTAAAATATATTGTTGTATTTAATATACATGAAGATTATATTTTAAAAGATTAGACTATTCTCTACCTTGGCACTTTAATGAGAATGGCGTTACCATCTAAATCGATTATTATGCGACTACATATATATATATATATATATATATATATATATATATATATATATATAAATATAAATAGGGAGAGAGAGAGAGAGAACTTAAACAAAAACACTGATTTATGTAAAATATATTGTTGTATTTAATATACATATTTAATATATATATATATATATATATATATATACATGTAGAGAGAGAGAGCGAGAACTAGAAAAAAATACCAATATATGTAAAATATATTGTTATATTTAATATATATATATATATATATATATATATATATACATATTCAAATATTATTTTGATATATGAAACATTATTACTCAACAAATACAAAAATAAACAGAATTTTCTCCAAAACATGTGACATTTAATTTTACAAATGGTAAACAGATACCACATCAAAAAAATATTTTATATTTGATATATCGTTACACGAATAGCTGTCGCTCGGTTTAAAAATAAACTGTTATATTTGCTTCAAAGTGAAGTTATATATAAAAATATATATATATATATATATATATATATATATATATATATATATACGTATATATATGTATATATAATGAAAACAATTGGTATCACTGAATCACTTTGCAAAACGTTGAAAAAACCAATTACAATGTTATGTAAGAACTTATATATTATTAAAAAATGTGTTTTAAATTTCACAGTTTTCACACATAATTTTCTGTTTGTAAATTTATAATCACACGACTATTTCCTTGTCTGTTTTTAAAAAATAACTTTTTAGTAAAATATAGAGTACAGTATAAGTGATGCTAAAAAATTCAAAAGAAAAATTATGATGTATGTATATGAGGTTTTAAATTTTTTATAATAATGTATCACGATACTTTTTTCAGTTTCAGCATATATATATATATATATATATATATATATATATATATATATATATATATATATATATATGTAGCTAATCGGTATATAAAGCTATTAACAAAATTGAGCACACGACGGTATAAATATATTTATTAAAACATGAAGATAAATGGTAAAAGATAGCTTGAAATAAAATTATTTATAATATGAGGGATGTTTGAAATTTTTCATATTCTCATCTAGGCAAAAATAATAATCCGGTAAGAATAATATTTTTTTTTAATATTAAAAACACCATATAATGTACAGAGCAACCAACTTTTATGTAGTGTAGAACTTTGTATGTGTAGAACTTTTGATATTACCAATTTAATTAAAAATAAAAGAAGTAAAATTATCAATATAAACTTAAATAAATCTATTTAATATATATATTGTAATTATACTATTAAAAAAAAAAACACTTTTTTCTAAAACAAGTACGAAGTATAGTAAAAAAAATTGTGTTTTATTTATTCTCCATTAGATAGTTTGTTACGAGTATTATGTCATGTCATTTTTTCTAAATAAATTTGTTTCGCAATAAATAAAACTGTTATTTGTCTCATAGATTTTTATTTTGTGTTTCTTAATGATCAATATTTTAATTATGCATACAAATATTTATATCAGATAATCAAAGAAGTTCTGTCGTTTTTGAATTGAGAAAAACATATTTGTGTATTTTTACATAAAATAACTTTATTCATCAAAATATCCACCTTCGCAGTGAACAACAACCCTTTCCCAGCGAGAAGATAATTGAAAAATTCGATTTTTATAAAACTGATTATTTTTATTTTCAAAAAAGTAGACACCTCCATTTTTCATTCTTCTTCATTATTAAACTGTTTACCAGGCATACGATTGTCCAAATAGGAAATAATCTGATGGAGATATGTCTGGGGATTACAGAGCATGGGGGAAGATCTCCCATCCTAAACATGTGGTATTGCGTTATCTCGCAAAAATAAAACTTTTTTACAATTTACAATTGTTGGGTGTTTTTGTTGTAATGCATCGTGTACTTGTTGGAGTTGTTCACTATAAATGTTTTTCGTGAGGGTTTGACCCACTCGTAGATATTCATGGTGAATAATTCCTTTTGGAGTCCACCAAACACAGAGAGGAAGTTTTCGCAGTGTTTACTTTCATTTAGGACTTTGTGGGACAGGATCACCTAATGAAAGCCAGTGGTGAATGCGTTTGTAGTTGGAATAAATAATCCATTTCTCATCAGTGGTCAAAATTTGATCCAAAAAGTTCTCTGATTTTAGTCGTGAAATAAGAGATATGCAGATTGTAAGACGCTGTAATTTGTTATTAATAGTTAATTCGCGTGATACTCATTCACTTAATTTCCACCTCTTTCCTATTTTGTGTAATTGTTTCCGTATTGTTTCGTCACTTACTTGAAATAATTCTGCAAACTATTGACACGTTAAACTGGAATGTGTTTCAATCATTGTCTCCGATTCGTCGATATTTAAATTTGATGGTCTACCTGATCTGGTCTCATCTTTAATGGATTCATCTCCGGCAAAAAAATGTTTAAACCATCTCTGGGCCGTTCCTGATGTAACTGTATTTACTCCAAACGCAGTACACATTTTTTTTGCAGTTTCTGTAGCATTAGTCCCAAGTTTAAAGTCATAAAGCAAACACGCACGTACTACACTATTTTTCACAGACATTTTTAAAGGTTAAAATTATTTTGAAAATTAAAGTGAACAGTTCAAGATTCATTTAAAACATACTAATATTACTGATAAACAATTCTTGAAATTATAGTACGTTATAACAGAGACAGAACTGTTTTGGTTACCTAATATTTAATTATTTAATGTTTATAGGTACACTTGCAACTTCACATGCGTTACTAAAAAGGATGGAACTATATGAAAACATATACAGCTGTCCTCTTCTCCCGGGACGAGTATATGAACCAAGTTACTCTCATGCCGCCCTCGTATATAAATATATATATATATATATATATATATATATATATATATAAATATCAAAGAAAATATTAAATTTCATCAATAAAAATTAACTATTATTATAAACTGCATTAAATTTAATATATACCTCAATAATCTGTCAGTCTAGTCGTTAAATATGAATCCGAAGACGAATCGAATATTATTTATAAAACTTTTTATTTATTTCTCATTCAAATAATATAATTCTAAGATTATTTTTCATTCCTTTTAAAATTGATTATCTAATCATTTGTTTGTCATACTATAATTTGAATGTAACAAGAAATATTTTACGATTATTATTTTTATAGTAAGTAATAGAAACCTAAGTACTAAATAAAACAGAACTGTTATATAAAGAATGTATTATTTTCTTACCACTGTACTATACGTACATTTCTTCGAGTTCTTATATATTTTAAATATATATATATATATATATATATATATATATATAATAATCTGAACTAATTTGATTACAAGAAGTAAACTGATCCGAAAATGAACTTAAATTTACATTTATATTTAATTCTATAACGTCTTGAGGAAAAAGTCAGCTATTTATAAATACATTTGCATGAATTATAAATACAAATAAGTGTTAATTAGTATGAGAATATATATATATATATATATATATATATATATGTATGTATGTATGTATGTATATATTAGTGTATATAACGACGATATCAGTTTAATTAGACCCATAAAACATCGGGAGAGATTCTCTTGTAGTGCTTCACTGTCGAAAACGCTTGACATATTGACACGGAATAATATTGTCGTCGCGTTCGTATCCCGTTTATTCCCTCCGTCGTTCGTAAAAACTGACCTTGCTTGTAGAAACATCAACGTTGATGGAATCATAATTAGATTATTTGCCCGCTGTAAATTGAATTATGCAGACGAGTTATAAATTAATGTCGCCTAATAGATTCTACATTGCGTTCGTTGGTTCGATCCCGTTTGTACGTTCCAGAAATCAATTTTTAAAAAGAGGTGTGCGTGCGTGTATCGGTAGTCGTTCGACGCGCGAACAGGAATGTTTTTCAACGGCTGCGTCGTCCTGTCGACTCGTTGTCGCGCTGTTGCAGATCCGTTCAATTATTTATAAGGAACAGCACGAATTCGATTAGCACCTGAATGCAGACACTTTGATTCTTGTCCGTATTGAATCTGTGCCATCTGTAATTGGCTGTTTAACGTTCACTTAGTGCAGACAGACAGAGAATGTTCTGATGCTGTGAATGTCCTTAACGTTTACGGAAATTAATATTTTCCATGCTCACCTTTTCATCTTTATCGTTCACTACCCTGAACAACATATTAAGTACTTCCGTAATATCACTGAATTTTTAATGCGGGTCAATTTTAGAAGAAGGACGTTTTAATTAACATATTAGAATATTAATGACATACTAATATTTTATATACATTAGCTTTTATTACATTATATTTTCTTCTCGAAATATAACATCTAAATATTTAATCAAAATTCCGGAAGCCGAGGGATTTTTCATGTATTTTCATTAATCAAAAAAAAAGAAACATTTTCTTCTTTTTCTTTACAATTTTTTCTATTCTATTAGATGGCAACCAAAGTTAATTCTAACGAAATTTAGAGACGCTTGAATATATAAAGATTTAAATACTTTAAGATTATTAAATAGTTCCTGATTTGTAGAAAAATATATAAAGAAAATAACAGAAGAAATATAGTGTGACGGAAAAAATATTTGATAGATTTCTTGTTTTTTGTCTAAACAGTATTTATTACATGTCAGTAAGAATTACTGTAATGACAAATATCACTTCACATACACATATATAGTCCCTGACCAAATTATTAAACGCACCTTAGTTTCCTTGCAACTTACTGACTTCCTAGGACTAGCTTTTCAATACGGCACGTATAGCGTTATTTAAATTTGTAAAATTACAGAATCGAATTATTATTCTAAGAAATTAAAGCGTTCTTCAGTTGCGTTCTTAACAATATCAAATGCAAACGCGTTTTAAGTGTTTGTTATTATAATTTATTTTTTTTGTTTACTGATACTTTGACAGTTTAAAGTATACATTTTCCATCTACTAATAGTACTGTTTTGTAAAAAATATTAATAATTTTTTATAAAAATTATGGATAAAATGAGTGATTTGGTAGCACCAAAAATGGTAGAAGTAAAAGTGCCAATTGGCATGAAAGCTTATTCATATCGACAGATTAATTGAACATTGAACATATCTGAATCGTATGTGTGGTGACTTAGAAAGAAAATCAATTTTGGCCAGGAATTGGTCACTTAAAAATGAAAAAGTGTAACCGAAATCCGATATTCAATCCATGTTTCTTGAAGATTTTCTTGGAAAACCAGGTTTTCGCCACGAAAGAAATTAAGTGTAAGTTGAAAAGCACTAATACATCCTGTATATGAGTAAAGTGTAAGGAACAAAGTTTTTTAAATTAACTTCAAAGCCCACGGACCCGCTCGGGAGCTCAAATTAACAGATACTATGAAAGCGAAACGTCTCAAGTGGGAAAGAGATCATAAGAATTGAGATTTGAACTTCTGGAGATCGGTAAATATTCTTTTTAATGTATTTTCTTTCTAATAAAACGCCTGCTTTAATTTTAAAACACAACGAACATACTTTTTTCATTTTATTTTAGGCTTGTTTCAGTAATAAGAACAAGTTTGAAATCTTGGCGAACAAATCACAGTTCGTGCAAAGTACCATCCATATTATATACTACAGATAGTAAAACATCGAACTAAAGTCATAATTTGATCGGTTATCAGTGACAAGGGAACTGGGCATGCATACAAGATTCAGGGCACAATGCGGCAAGACCAGTACAAAGAGATTACGAGGAATCGAATGACGCCTCAACTTAAAAAATGGTTCCCAAATAGAGAAACCTTTATTTTTATTCAGAATGGAGCTCCTCTTGTCATAATGCCCGATCAGTAAAAATCTTTTTTGAGGGGAAAAATATCCTACTGTCGTCTTGACAGAGAAATTCACTAGATATGAACCAAATAGAAAACGTACGGCAGTTGATAACGAGTGAGGTGACAAATAAGGTCATTATCAATAAGATCCAGCTAATAAAAAAAATGTTCATGTCTAGAATCAACACCCACGGATGCAAGAAACAATACAGGTATGTATTAACAGCATGACAAAGAGAATTGAAGCTTTCATTACCGTCAAAGTGGTTTCAACTAAGGCGTGTTATTTTGTTCCATATAAAAATATGTATGTATATATATATATTTATAAATATATATATATATAACCAAAATAAAAAAAATATTACTTTTATTACTAAAACTGTGCTATATATTATTTTTAAATAATTGAGTAAATCATTTATTTATATTTATACATATAAAAACTATATTAGTAACTTCTTTAGGCTTCCTAATCTCTATTTTAACAAAAAAAGGAGCATCTATAGATATATATATATATATATATATATATATATGTATATGTATATATATATGTATATATATATATATATATATATATATATATATATATATGTGTATATATATATGCATAAATGTATATATATATAAATATATATACATATATATATGACGAAAATAAGTAAAAATATTACTTTTATGACTAAAAATGTGTTACTTATTACTTATCAATAGATGAATAAATAGTTTATTTTCATTTATGCATATAAAAACTATATTAGTAGCTTTTATATGCTTGCTAATCACTATTTTAACAAAAAAAGGAGCATCTATATATCTATATATGTATATATATATATATATATATATATATATATATATGTATGTATATGTATATATATATATATATGTGTGTACATATATATATATAACCAAAATAAATAAAAATATTACTTTTATTACTAAAACTATGCTATTTATTATTTTTAAATGATTGAATAAATAATTTATTTACATTAATGCATTTAAAAACTATATTAGTAACTTCTATAAGCTTCCTGATCACTATTTTATCAAAAAAGGAGCATCTAGTTATATAGCCAGGTTTTCTTTTCTGACAGTTTTAGGTTTTTGTCTGATATTGACTAATCTTCTTCGTAATGCTGATGTATGTTGTCGAGCATTGGAATTCAATCCCCTTTATCCAGACTTTGTCAAGTATTATTCGTAATCTTGCTGTTGATGTGCCATATCTTGTCTTTTATCGCTAGGAAAATTTTCAAAAAACCTAGTTGACCTTCCTAATATAGCCAAGGACTAATATATATATATATATATATATATATATATATATATATGTATATATACATTTCGTGCAGGTTTTTCCCATCCTTGCACAACCAACCAGTGCACACTCATACCCTCCTTTCCGCTGTGTAACCATTAACTGCCTTTGATTCACCGCCATGTGGCATATACTCGGTATCGCTCTAGCACATGTGCATCGACACCACCATGGCTAGCAACAATGGTGCATTACAGGCAGAACAAAAAAAAACGCAACAATTAAGACATATAGTAGATAATACACCCCACATCAAAAAACCAGTACAGTGAGAACCGCATCCGACTGCAGTGGAAACCCGTAGAAGCCGCGCTCCACTGCAGCATCTATTATTATTATTCTTTGCAACTTTACATACAATAAAGTTTATCTGTTCAACTACGCATTTTCCTTTTATTCGCGTCCAATTAGTGATCCGCCGAATCGGATCAGATTAAAAGCGCGAACAATATATATATATATATATATATATATATATATATATATATATATATATATATATATATATATATATATATATATATATATATATATATATATATATATATATAACAATATATATCTCCTGTTCAAAACTTTAATTCCAACATATAAACAAAAATTCAGTGTAATCGCTGTGTGATCAGTTATAAACATTAATCACAGTATACAAAATTAGACATTTTGTAAAATAAATGCGTCCAGAATAAAAATATAAAAAACACAGTTTTTAAATACGGAATGAAAATAATAGAAAGAGAAATGTCAATTATCAAAATTCAATCGAGAACCAGATATATTCATAGAAATACCGAACAACATTTTAAACAAACCTCTCATGTTGTGTTTTGAGTGAATTTTATTTCGAAAATGTTCAATAAGCTTTTTACTTAACACAGTTTTCTCTATACTAGCACTTTATTTACTTTTTTCAAAAAAAGGAACGAAAAGAACGTAATGAAACTTTCTACTTTCGGATATTATAAAATTGAAAACTTTACTTAAATATTTTCAATACATGACAGGTACATGTTGTTATTAAAACGAGGGAAGGACATATTCAATTTGCGACACTTTTTTGAGAAAGAAAACAGATTTTATTAGAATAAAGCGATAACGTGTTCAATTTAATATGTAATCTACGATACGAAACATAAAATAATTGAAAAGAAGAAAGTGCTTTCAAACTTAATAGATATTTCAAACTTTATAGACTTAATAAAAAATTCTTAAAATATACAAATCATATTGTACTTTCATTGTTCGCGTTACACTAAAAATAAGCAGAGAAATAATTTAAATTACTTTTATAAATTTAATTGATGCAGGCTTTTGAAACGATCGTGAAATATTTAAATATTTTTTTACACACTCTCTTTACGGTTTATCATTTCTTTTTAACTTATTTACATTTATAATACAATTGTTTACTCATCTATATGGAAAATAACAACCTTCCTGTTACAGTTTTACATACAATGTTATATACATGCAAAAAATTTGCAATCATCCCTACCCTATTGTTCGTTTATATTCAGTGAGAAACTATTGTATTAAATATTAACTTTATTTCCTATTTTTATGCATTCTGTCCTATCAAAAAAATGTATTATTATCGCTAATACCGAGTCTTTAAAATATGTTATGTAATCAAAAAAGAGACAAAATACAGCAATACTAGTCAATTGAAATGAA
Source organism: Acanthacorydalis orientalis (assembly GCA_034766995.1). NCBI lineage: Eukaryota > Metazoa > Arthropoda > Insecta > Megaloptera > Corydalidae > Acanthacorydalis > Acanthacorydalis orientalis. The sequence continues at coordinate 7,358,682 of CM068321.1, read as the reverse complement.
ATCGAATTCATATATATCGAACATGATCAACCATTTTTTAGTGTGAATACTTGTTGTAGATGTCTTTCTATTCCTTTCTGATGTCTCTATCGATGATGGCAGATAAATTATATCGTAATTATTTTGTAAGGACAAAAGATTCATGTTCATTTAGTGACTTCCTCTATTTTATATTACAAAAAATATTCGTTTCGTTCCTTTCTCTTTAATTTGATTATAAATAAGTCAACAGGGGCAGTAAGAAACAAAAATGGCTACAAAATTGGTAATAACAACATAAATATTGTATGTTTTTCTGACGATTCAGTTCTGCTGGCCAACAATGAGGACAGCCTCCAACGATTACTACACCAATTCAATCAGACTGGAAAAAAGTACAACATGGAAATTTCTGTAGTAAAAAAAGCAATGCAATGATGGTTGCTAAAAACCCGATTAAGTGCAAATTGGAAATTTACGGTGGTATGGTGGAGTAGGTTATATCCTTCAAATATCTAGGCTCAGAAATGACAAGTAACTGGGATTTGCATCAAAAAGTTCGACAACAAGCAACAAAAGCAGCTCAAATAGCAAATCACTTAAGAAGTACTATTTAACGGAACAAGTACATGCGCCAAGACTGTAAAACTAGAATATATAAAGTGATGATCCACTAGCACTAACATAAGCAGCAGAACTAAGAGCGGAGACAGCCAGAATAAAACAAAATGTTAGGATTGTGAAAATAAAGATCTTAAGATTTATCTCAAGATTAACACTTCTGGAAATCCAAAGAAGTGAAGATATAAGAGAGAAATGTGGCACACAAGAGGTGGTGGAAAGGACCAAGGGTAGGAGAAAGGAGTCGAACAACCACATGGATAAGTTAGGAGAAGAGTGACTTACCCGCATTTGTAAAAATGAATGACCTTCGGGAAAGAGATTACCTAAACGACCACCTAAGAGATGGGCACAAAGCTGTCAATCCTCATCCACCGAGATCGAGTGATAAGTAAAGCAACAGGAGAATAAACTCCTACCTTAGTAATAAGAAAAAATATTAGATTTAGATGTATTCTCTTACATAACGCAAACATATTTGAAACACCCGGTATTTCAAATCTATAGTACTTTCTATAAAAGCATTGAATTCATTTACATATATTTCTATATAATAATGTAATGGAAATGTGTATTATTCGTTTAAATTCTTTCTCGTTCTATTCATGAATGTAATCGTATTAATTTTTAAATTATTTCAATTCGAAGACACTATTTTTAAACATAGTTTGCGCTCTCGACTTACTAAATTGAAACTAAATGATCTACGTAAGAGTACTTTGACAAATATGGAATGGTCCGAAAATTAAACATAGAAAATCAAAATCTCTATCTAATCACATAGACATAATGATGGTAAAAAAACTTAGATAAATATAAAAACGGAACTTGTTTTTAAATATTCTGTAACTATTATATTTAAGAAAACGGTTAATTTTTTTTTTAGATAAGTGAAATTACTCTTCCTGTCACATATATAAAAAAGATGATTGTGATTTCACAAGATTAAAGATGTATTTTTAAATGTATACAAATTTAACAGCCACGTTCTTCCAAACAGTATTCCAAAATACTCTCCGCTTCGTTATTAACAAACATGTAATTAGGTTTCAAAGTTCGAAGTTACATTGAACGATGCAGTATTACAAAACAATCGAAATTGTATAAGGAAATGTCGCATCTCGAACCAATCGTTCACTTCAGCCCCGTTCAAAAGATCCCATCCGTTGACTGTTGAGAGAACAATTCACTAGCTACCCCATTCACTTTGAGTATAATGTACAACGTATCGTGTATACGTATAACACAGTGGTTCCATCCGCATTGATAATACAATTATTTTCGTGCTTAGAATCTGCCACGCGAACATAAACCACATTTAATAGCGATATCATTGATATATATGTATATATATATATATATATATATATATATATATATATATATATATTACAAAGCGCCTATTTGGCGTTACAGTAACGTCAACATATTTTGATAAATGATGTTCAATTTATCAAGACGCTTAAATTTCGCTTATGCTGAAAGAAGTGTAATCACTCACTCACAGTCAATAGTCGCAGTAAGCAACATGTGCTTCAAGAACTTAATAATTAGTTTAGAACGGATCACGCGTACGCCTTTTCATGCGATATGGTGCTGAATTAATTAAAACATGTGTACGAAGGGTATAATTCGTTAATTATAGTACAGGCACAAAGTCATGTATCGTTTCGAAAATGTTAAACGAGATTTCAAAAAAAAATTAACAGTGTCATCTAGTGAATAAATATACAGAGAAGTTTTGTTTACAAATAATTTACATAAATCGAGTTAAATCTTTTCTGAACGCTTCTAGCTGATGATTTTTCCATTCATCAGTTAGAAACAAGAATCTAAATGTAAAGCAACATAAATACATATATGAATAGATCATACATTGAATTATAGGATTGGATAGATCATATATTAAATCACGGAGTGTATGCAAAGTTTCTGAATACTCTTATTAAGAGGAAAGGTCAAAAATTCGCAGAATGAAGGGGAAGAGGGGTAAAATAAAATCGGTCATTATTTTTCTGTTTCAATATACTCGTATTTTTCATTGATTCACTTTTCAGATCTTTGTATAAATTTATTTATACCCTCTTAAAGATAACTTTTGTCTTTCGACCCAAAATAATCAGAGATTGCTGCCTTGGCCTCTTTATCATACCCAAATTTCTTCCCATATAACTCTTTTTTCAAATTTAGGAACAAATAAAAATCTCTAGAGGTTAAATCTGAAATACAGCGAATAATTCAGAATTTGGAAACCGCATTTATGGATAACAGCTATTGCAACTGTGAACAGGTGTTTTGTCTTGAAAGATCAATATACCTTTTCCCAATTTCGCCTCCTTTTTTGCTTTACTGCTGCCTTTAGTTGTTTCCATTTAATAACGTAGTATTCTACAGTTATGGGTACACCCTTAGCTATGTAATCGATCAATAAGATACCCTCTGTATAACGAAAAATAGTGATCAACACATATACAACCGATGGCGACATTTTAAATAGCGAAATTATAATCATTTAAAGAGTTGTTTCTTGTTCCTTGAGAAAGTTAATAACGCCGCAAAACTCAAAGTTTTCCATATTGGATACTTTTTTTCCGATCTGACATGCATTTCAAGTGAACTTATAGATTACTATTCAGAAATATTTACAACTTGGTATGTATATTGCTGAAAAAACCTACTTTCAAACGCGCAAGTGCAAGATCTCCTACCTCCCCATCACCCCCATTACGACCATTTCACGAATTTTTAACCTTTCTTCATATCACATAATAGTTCTAACTTCAAAGAAACGATACTATAATAAATAAAAATTTTACTCAGTCTAAAAATCACGAAAAAATTTGTTTAAAAATGTTCAGTGGTTATTAATCATTCTTAATTTTGACTTATAATAATATTTAATTGTTGTAATAATATTAGACTATATTTCTACGATCGAACAAATGAGAATGCATTATTATTAAATTATAATAGAAAATTCATTATTTTAGAAGTCTTTACTTAGAAGGATTTCGATACTGTTAGTTTATTAAAATCTTAATGCAGTTTGCATAGTAAATTTATATTCTTATATTTCATGAAAATCTCCAAAAAACTAGTTTGAAATACAAAACTGAAACTGAGTTTAATGTTCCAAAACATTGAATCAACCACTACAGTACATTTAGAGCTGAAAACTTATTATAAATGAAAGAACAATTTGCACAGTCTGCATAAATAACTTCTCTCGTCCCATAAACTACAAAAAAATAACTGATAAAAATGTTTAATAAGATATGATTGGTCATTCTCATTATTATCTATGCGTATGTTAATGAAATGTCATCACCCTGCGTGTATCAAGATACAGAAAATTCTTTCTTTGTAATGAGGAAAAAACATTGTAACTGATAAGATTTTTCTATAGCTTGGCGCTCTGAAGATGATAACATCATCATAGAAATGAGCATAAGTAACAATAAAGAAATTATGAATAAAAATTTAGTGAAAATTTTAATTAGAAGAGTAAATTTGTAGCAAAAAAGAGAGTTTATTTAGAGCTACAGTGGCAACATTTTTACAATTACCAGATTGTAATCTAATACAAATAATTTAATATTTTACAAAGAAAATATTTGTCGGAAAAAATAGCACAAATCATTATATCTTTTTAATTCTTAACATAGAATCGTCGCTAAGTGACGAATATATGCTGAAAATTTGGTTAAAAATATAACATGATATTATGATGCCGCACTAAATAATCAATGTGTCTTTTAAATACACTAGTTTCTCTCTCTCTTTCTATATATATATATATATATATATATATATATATATATTAATTTTTCTCTTTAATCTTGCTTTTATTCGTGTGTGATGAACTTCACTTGTTACAATTTTGATATTTCTATTCAATTTAACTTTCATCAAGTATCTGATGATGAATATGTTATTCAGTTGTCTCAATTTTGATATTTTTTTATATCACTATCTTAGTTTGAAAATAAATGAAGGAGTAAGTGTCCGTGAAGAAAATCGAGACTTGTAAATGTTAAAAGTAAAGAAGAGATCAGATGTTACACACTAATGAAACCAAAAACAGAGATAGAAATTAGTGAAAATATTGTGACCAGTTATATATGCGTGTAATTTTCGTGGTCAAGCTTAAAAAACAAATATTTCATTCGATATAATATGAAAAGCATATACATGTATTCGTAATAAGAACAAAACAATATAAACCATTGTACGTAACACAACTGCTAAAGTTAAAAATTATGTTCAACATTCGAGAGCTCACCCAAGCCCTTTTCCTAAACCACTGTTGTAGACTTTTCGCGCGCCCACTTCTCAATCAACCCACCACCTTCTTCGTCATATCCTCTTACGACTAACTGTTGAAAATGAGACCCGTCAAAAACTTAACAATATAAAGTTTCATTGGGTCTGAAGAGATTTCGCAGTTTTTACACTCGCTCCGTTTTGATGTTTAACGGAGTGAGGCGAAGCGTCAAAGACAGCTCTCGCTTAGCGGTAGCGAAGTGTGAGCCGTGGTGTCATTACAGAAAACAGCTTTCAAGTGACGTGTGAAACTGCACCTGAGATTGAGTGTACCGGGCGTCGTGTATTTGTACATTGTATACGTATACACACTATGCATAATTCACGACGGTGAGCTTTTTCAATAATCGAGTGTGGTTTTTTCTTGTACTTTTTTTTATTGAAAACAGATGCTGACCACGACCACTCGTTTCACAGTGCACTCTTAACAGTGTCGATCTGTTGATTCATTTACAATACTAATATACATATATATATATATATATATATATATATATATATAACTGTGTGTATGTATTATCAAACAAAAATATATTAACATTATTTAAAAAGCATTCTTAAAAACAATAATTTAAAAAAAACATTCGATAATAATGTACGAAAAGTTATATTTTTAATAATAAAGGAATAACATAAACATATTAGTAAATTTAAAATCATACAGCTGATTGCAACGTTTGATTTTTTGAATTTTTTTTAACATCATAAAGACATTTAAATATGACATATATATATATATATATATATATATATATATATATATATATATATATGTGTGTGTGTGTGTGTGTGTGTGTGTATCATCAAACAAAAATATATTAACATCATTTAAAAAGCATTCTTAAAAACAATAATTTAAAAAACCATTCGATAATATTACAAGAAAATAAAAACTACATTTTTAATAATAAAAAAATAACCTAAACAAATTAGTAGATTTAAAATCATACAGCTGATTGCAACGTTCGATTTTTTGAATTTTTTTAACATCATAAAGACATTTAAATATGACACACATATATATATATATATATATATATATATATATATATATATATATGTGTGTGTGTGTGTGTATGTCTCATCAAACAAAAATATATTAACATCATTTAAAAAGCATTCTTAAAAACAATAATTTAAAAAACCATTCGATAATATTACAAGAAAATAAAAACTATATTTTCAATAATAAAAAAATAACCTAAACAAATTAGTAAATTTAAAATCATACAGCTGATTGTAACGTTTGATTTTTTGAATTTTCTTTAACGTCATAAAGACATTTTAATATTATATATAAGTATTGTATAAATATATATTAGAAAGTAAAGTTCATATATTTTAAAAATAAAATATAACGTTTAATCCCTTCAACGTTAATGTCAAATATGCTCGTGATGAAAAGATGGCTTTTTTTGTTTAATGTCGAGTATACTCATCATGTAGAAAAAAAATCGTTTTTGTTATTTACTATAAAATTTAGATAAAAAAATACATATTTGTAATTTTAGCACATTTTAGAATATTTATAAGCAGTTTTTTCTTTGTTTCGTGAATATTACGTCTGCTACCTAGAAAGGGTATTAAAGGGTATAATAGAAAAACGTGTGAAGTGAATAATGTTTTTAATTATCCTCTCAGATGAGATTTACTGATAGTGATGAAAATATATATTTACACCTAAGAAAAAAGCGATAACACCTCTAACGTCTTCTGACGAAAGTAATGATGAGGTTGAAGAAGATAATGAAGATGCAGTTTTACATACAAAAACACAGAAAATAATATCAGTAATTTCAACGTCTTTTGATGAAAGTAGTGATGAAGATGAAGAAAGTAATGAATCAGATAAAGAAAATAAAAATTCAAATGTACAATGGATTATCAGAGGTGGAGAGCCAGCACCATTTAAATTTACTGCTCATCCTGGCCCAAATTTCACTATACCCCATTAGTCAAAAACCAAATATGTGTTCTATATGGAAATTTTATTAGATTATGACTTACTAAATATAATAGTGGTGCAAACTAATTTATATTCTGAACAATATTTGGAAAGTTGCCTGAATTTGAAACAACATTCAAGATTAAAAAAATGGATGCCAACAAACAGTATTGAAGTACGATTTGTGAATTACTGACCAATAAAATTAAAAAAAAATCAAAGAAACAACAAAAAAAATTATCATTTTGTTATAATTTAACTCAATCTTATAGCAAGTGCATTTGCTGTGTTTTCATAGAGTTTACTAGTCATCGTATAAAAAGAATTAAACACACCAGCGCACACTCTCCAAATAAAACAAAACGCTTAAAGGGTTAAATTATAGCTTATGAATAACAACTGAAATGTTATCTTTGTAAAATATATTATTAGTGAAAATGTTTGAAAAAATCATGAATTTTCATATTTATATAAATAATTCCATTTAATAATTTACATAATCGTCTTATACTTATAAGTTTTAGTTCAATAAATGATGATAAAACTGTAGGCTACTGATTTATAGTTAAGATATTGAACTGTGAATGAGATAGGTTAAAATGAAAGTTTATTATTAAATAAATTGAGAATAAATATCGAAAAACTTATTTTTTGGAAGACAATACATTTATACTGCTCACACATATTCCACAATTTCATTTGAATGTTTTTTTTAAAAAAAATAAAAAGATTATAAACTCCTCTTTTATTAAATAGAGTGCTTGAATAGCTGAATATATATATATATATATATATATATATATATATATATATATAATATTAAAACTTATAAGAGAAATTTGCTGGTAAAATAGCTGGAAACGATCCCAACAGGTTGAAGGTGAGAAAACTACTTTACTACTTATGAGTTTCAATTGCCTGGTAATCCCATTGTACTTTTGGAGGCTTAAAATATTAGATGTACCAATTAATTCGGTATTTTTTTCTACAAAGTAAATATTTACGGAAAAATGCAATACGTTTTAATTAACAAAATATCTACCATTAGTTTGTATAACTTTGCTCCATCTATCGGGTAACTAACGAATTCCTTATCGAAAAAAAGATGACATTTGTTGGAATGCATTTTTAAACATCTTCTACTGTTTTAGGATTTTTTTTGTGTTTTATTCGTCACAACAAATTCCTTCAAAGTTGAAGAAATCATTCTTCCACAGCTTTGGCAGCATTTTTTTCTATTGAAATATGAAAAGTATGAGATACCTGCAACGTATGTAAACATAATATTCTGCTTTGTGGACACTATGGTGTTCACTACTGTTTTGTGAGGTTATACCAACTGCTTAGCTAAGATATGTAGTATTTTTAAATGTTAAAATTGGCACTTCTAAATCCTAAAATGACTAGAAAATATTTTAATTAAAACAGAGTTATAACTGGATTCAATTTAAGAACACAGAATTAATTTTTACACTTAATGTATCCAGTTATACAGTAGGATATCAGAAATTATTCATTTCTTACTACTAGTGCCAATTATATCGTTTCAATGTTGATTTATAATGATAATTTTCATATTATGATATGTTCACAATTTTATTTATATAAAACGACACTCAAGGCACTTGTCTTTGTAAGCATTTTTCTCATTTAAACTTATATTATTAGAGGTAAATAATTGCAATAAGAAAATTACACTATTATGGATTTAATTTGAATTAAATATCAATTTAACAATAATATATACTTTAATTGCAAATAAAAAACTTAATATCGACTGAATTACTTTGCATGATTTTTCATCTCCTCTTTAGAATTGAAAAAAAATAAAACTTTTATTCATTCGAGAGTGTCATAATTAAATTTCTCAAAATAAAAATAGACGTTACTATATTTTTAAAAATCGATACAGTTTATTTTTAACATTCTACAAAGACCGAGAGTTTGTCTGTTTATCGATTTTCTAACAATGTCGTCGACACACCAACTTCGATAAAAATTCAATTATGTTCAAAAATAATCAGTACATCATAATGTAATTATAAAGGAAAATTCCGAAACAAAAATAGCATCATCTGTACAATTTTCGGTAGTTAACAAGGATAACTTAATGGATTTAAAATGTACGGCTGAACGACAAGAGCAATTGTTAGAACATTATATATATATATATATATATGTGTGTGTGTGTGTGTGTGTATGTGTGTGTATACAGAAAATACTAATTAATTAATTCGTATGGATCCGGATAGCGTATAGTGACCACTCTTTACGGACCTTTTCATGCAAATGAAAACCTCGATACAGAAATGAAGGTACTTTCTATAGTACGAGTATATAAAATTCGATTATAAAGTAAATGTGATCGAAGAATTCTTTAAAAGTAAATGAAACGCGCACATGTACACATATATACGATGGGAATCTTTCCAAAAGTGGTTCAAGAACTTCTAAGTACTTCAAAAAACGTATAAATAAATGAATAATAAATTTAAGATGTAGTATTATATATATATATATATATATATATATATATATATATATATATATATGGTGAACAAATTAATTCGGTGCTTTTTTTATAGAAAATAAATGTTTATTTACTGAAAAATGAAATATATTTCAATGCTAAAAAATATTTCCGATTATTTTCTATAACTTTGCTGCATCCGTCAGGTAACTGACGAATCTCTTATTGAAAAAAATATGGCAATTTTGAGTCGATGAAGTCGTAAATTCATTTTTGGACCTCTTCACTGTTTTAAAATGAATATCAGCCAGATGATGCTGGACACCCGGAACAGGTGATAATCTGATGTGGCTGTCTCATGAATACACCGCATGAATGAGAACTTTCCAGTCCAATGAACAAATAACGTCTTTGATACCTTTCGTACTTCAAAATAACTTGCCTCTCTCCCTCGACAATTCGTCACTCAAACGGGTGAGCTGTTGTTGGTCTATTCAACGCGTTTGACAAACCGTTATAGACGGCCTAAGTTCACCAAAAAAGTTATCTTGACGTGTTTTTAACTAGGTCTGACATTCATCTTAGACACTCATACAATGCTGTAAGAATGTATTTCTCTTATTCTCCTATCTCTTTTCTTCGCCAATGTTTCTTGTTAATAAATGTTTTACACTTTCTATGTTCACAGTGAGTGAGACACTTTGGTTGATTAATCGAAGTTCTAAAAACTACCAATAATTAGTGAAGTAAGGGGAATAAGCTCCTGTGATTAATACTCATTGTACGAAATCATTACACTTGCTAGATATTATCAACATAGTTTAAGATGATTGTGCGATCGGTCTTAATTCAGAAAAGTATACTTTTATAAATATTTGAAATTTCCTTCAAAATCCAGTTGGGAGAAAATAATTATTAAAATTGACATATATTTTCATTAAAAAAATCTTATAACAAATTCAGAGTTTTAATTTCGTTTAGTATACTGATCATTTCACGAAAAGCAACATAAATATCTATATTACAGAGAACAAATAAACGAGAGAGAATCTGTTAATTGAAACTTACAGATATAGTTGAGAAAGAGCTATTTCTTACTAAACCAATTTACAGCATTATCACATTCAATAATAAATATGTTTACATATTATTCCAATATACAATATGCTGGTCACACAAAAACATACATGATGCAAAGATTTGTATCTGTATGTGAAATGTCTTGTTAGTAAAGTTATAATCGAAGAATTTTGTATTTCTATAATTAAGATTTTTTGCAGAATAACGAACAAGCAGGAATTTTGAAATTCAATTATCAAAAGTAGTATCAAAAATTGCAATAAGTGAAAGATAAAATAATTAAACATATACTTTTATTTTGTGCTGAAATATTAAAATATATAAGAATGCGTACTTATTTTAACGCTGTAACTGATATTTTTCGGTATCCTACATATAATCAGTATGTTTTCCTATCTTTATTCCTTCAAGGTACATATATACACAAATGCATACAAACGTACATATATATATATATATATATATATATATATATATATATATATATATATATATCAATATCATCCAATTATGTTCACAAAAAAATGGTTATCGTGATTCGGTATCTTTCTCCATTCACAGTAATCGCTTTACCAGCCTGATTCTCAAAAAAGTAAGGACCAATGACTTCACCGAGTCAAAGTGAGCACCAAACTGTAATTTCTGTATACTGTGGCTTCTTAACGATCACTGTCGGATTTTTTACACCCCAAATTCGATAGTTTTGTTTGTTAACGTACACAGAGAATTCGAAATAAGCTTTATCGCTGAAGATGACTTTTTCAGAAAAACCGTGTCGTTGGTCCAGTATCCAGTTAATAAATCTCGGACGAAATTAATGGTCTACTGGCTTCAATTCATGTGTTAGTTGAACCTTATAAACCTTCAGCAATTAATCCTTGTGTAAATTACGTTATGTGATCATCTGTTAGGCACAATTATTGTGAACGTTGTGGAATTGACATTCGTGGCTCTCCGATACACTTTCATGAACCAAATCAATGTTTTATTCACAACGAGCACTATGGATACGTGTTGGTGTTTCTTTATCTTTAACCTATCTAGTCTCTTCAAATTTACTCACTAATCGAAGAACTGTTGATCCAGATGGACGAGTATGTCGAGAATTAATATCGTATAATTTATGAAATGTATTTTTTAGAGAACGACTATTTTTATAATACAATTGTATTACTTCAATATATTGTTTTGTTGTATACGAAGCCATTACTAAAAACGGCAATGTCAAAACTTAATCAATATCAAAAAAACCAGCTGTCAATTTGACATCCAGGAAATATAACCTCTTAAAAAAAATGCGTTCCTATTAGAACACACTTTATGTGTATAATACATAAAGTTTGAATTAAATCTTACTTTAAAATTAATTTTATACCTTTCAACTAAAGTGACAAATATAATTTAAAGATAGAAATAAAAATAGTAATAATGTAATTTTTAACAAAAAATAAATAAATTACGTAATGACTAGCTATAAAATAAATACTAGTACTCAACGACTGTAGAATAAAAATGACATACATTTGGAATTCTTTCATGATTTGCGAAAGAGACAGATATATTTTTCTTTTTCTTAACAAACACTCGTAACTTTTATTAATATTTTACTGACACTGAAAACTTCAATCTGTATTCACAATATGAAATGTGTAACTTTGCTTTGTTTGTTTTCGATATCACCTGTTTTCATAATGGAATATGAATCCATCATGCTTACAAAATACTCAAATGTAATTTTCAATAGTGACAAGTAGTTTTCTTTATTTCACTTGTAGAGATAGCAATATTGCATCCAAATATAATATTCGATAAATAATATTAAATATCAAATATAATATTAAATATATAATATTTCTAATAATAAAATCAAATATAAATTACAAATATTTAAATATAATCAATGAGCATTAAAAGTTTAATTAAATTTTATATATAAAAATATCATCTTAAAAATATAATTGAATATGCAAATCAAATCATATATATATATATATATATATATATATATATATATATATATATAAATTTAAAAATGCAATTAGAGAAACGATCGAATCGACTTAACAAAAAAATATTAAACTTATCATCTTTTATTGTTTTTGAAAAGTTTCCGAGCCAATTAAAACTTTTGTAGATAATAGTTGACACAATGAGAATATCTTGAACGGTTCTGAAGATAAAAGGATTATGCATACACATTCCGTCACTTTCCATTAATCAGCGCAGTATTTTGTCAGATGGCTCGTTTTATAAGCTTTTCAAATTTAATTTTTTACGTTCTTCAAATACTCGCAAATTTTAAATAGGTAAATATTTCATTTTTATATCTCACGAATTTCATTTCTCATCGTTTCTTTTAAATTTTAATTTATCTGTACGTGCACGATAAACATTAGATGTAAAAATTAATTCGGTGCCTTTCATTGAATCAATCATAACTCTGTGCTAAATTAAAATCTTTTCTCGTCATTTTAGGATTTTGAAGTGTCAGGCTTAACATTTGAAAGTATACATCTAAACATGTTATACATCTTCACCAACCAGTTGGTATAACCTCACAAAATAGCAGTAAACACGATGGCGTTCGAAAAGCAGCAAATTAGAGATTTCATACTTTTCATATTCCAGTTAGAAAAAATGCCGTCGAAACCGCGAGAATGAATTGTTTAGCTTTGAGAAAAGGTGTTGTGATTAGCATTTTTTATACAAAACACGCAAAAGTTGCTAAAACATAGAAATATGTCCAAAAATGAGTTTCGACTTCATCAGTTCTTTTTTCGATAAGGCATTTGTCAGTTATCAAACAGATAGAGCGAAGTTATTCAAAATAATGGAGGCTATTATGAGAATTGAAATGTATTCCATTTTCTTGATAACCAACGTTTTCTATAAAAAAGAGGCTGAATTAATTTGTATAGCTAATAATATACATCTAAATAAAATATATTGGATGTGTGACCCTTTTTTGGACGATTACTAATTATTTTAATAATAAATAAGAGTACAAATTAATAAATAAATTTATTGAGAATCATTTTCTAGAATATATATGAAAAAACGATTCATCGATGTAATGCATTCGCTTCAATCTACTTGTTCTCTTAATCGAAGAATCAATTTCCATTTTTTAACAACAGAAATTTTCTCAGCTGAAATGGAAATTTTAAGTATAAAACCCGAAACAAGCGATAATTAGACGTAAGATGATCCTAGAGCAAACTCTCTTATCTCACGAGGATGATCAAAGAAGGTCGTAAATATTTTTCGTGTTATTTAAATTGTTCCTTTTCATTTTTCCAATATGAGAATCGAATTGACAAAAGTCGTATATACGAGTATGTATATTTACAAGATTGTTTCTCACATGAAATTCCCCTTTGAATAGGTACACTTCTTAGCAATATAATAAATGAAATGATAAAGATAAGAAAATATAAGACTAAGAGTATATTCGTAAAGTTGAAGTGTAGTAATTAATTTACTACCAAATAACAACTTAAAACAGAAAATAAAAATCTATAATCATAAATTTATAAAACTTATCAATTGTGAAAAATTAATTTATGTAACTTTCTACACATTAATAAGCGGTTTTCCAATACGGAAGTAATTTTTTAAGATTTTATTTTCCAGATGTCAAATTGACAGCTGTATTTGTTTGACATTGCCATTTTTAGTAATGGATTCGTATACAACAAAACAATATATTGAAATAATACAACTGTATTATGAAAACGGTTGGTCTAAAAAATACATTTCATACATTGCGCGATATTAATTCTCGACATACTCGTCCATCTGAATTAATAGTTCTTCGATTAGTGAGTAAATTTGCAGAGACTGGATTGATTAAAGATAAAGAAACACCCACACGTATTTTTAGTGCTCGTTCTGAAGAAAACATTGACTTGGTTCATGAAAGTCAAGTGTATCGGAAGAGCTAGAGCTAGGAACAACAATTGAGGCTTTCACAGATGACCACATGGAATATTTTGCATAAAGATTTATTGCTGAACGTTTATAAGATCAAATCAACACAAGAATTGAAGCCAGCAGACCATTCACTGCGTCGGAGATTTGTTAACTGGATACTGGTACAGAAACACAGTTTTTCTGAAAAAGTCATCTTTAGTGACAAGGTTCGTTTCGAACTCTCTGGGCATATTAACAAACACAACTGCCAAATCTGGGGTGTAAGAAATCAAAGGTTGATAGTTGAGAAGTTGCTGCATACAGAAAGAGCGACTGTTTGATACGGACTTTGGTCCGATTGAGTATCTGGTATTTACTTTTTTTGGAATCAGGCTGGTAAAGCGATCGCTGTGAATGGAGAAAGATACCGAATCACGATAACTTATTTTTTGTGAACATAACTGGATGATATTGATCTGGAGAACATGCAGTTCTGGTAGGACGGTGCAACTAGTCACATAGCTGGTAAAACAACTGATTTCTTGCGAACATAATTTTCTAATCGCTTATTTCCAGAAATCGAGACATTAATTGACCATCGATATCCCGCGATTTAACATTTTTAAGTAGTCCAACTTACTTTGCGATTACATTACAGGACAAATGTACGCAAATAATCCTAAAACAATTTCCGACCTAAGAAATGAAATCCGAAGAGTAATTGATGAGATAGATCTCCAGTTGTGTAGGGATGTTGTTGAAAATTTTAGCACAAGAATGGTTACTTGTTAGAAAGTATGCAGCTATCACTAACAAGTTATTGTTTTTCATTTATAAATGGCATACACCCAACTGATATTTACAGTAAAGAAACTTAAAATTTCAGCGCAAATTCTGTGTTTAAAAAAATTGTATTATACATTTGGATTTAAAAATGTATCATGAATTATAAATCAGATATATGAACTGTATCGATTTCCACTAAAATAAATTTTCATATCTGATCACAGTTGAAAACTCATAAAATGAAATAATAATCATTCTAGAGTTCATCGCTTAAACAACGACTTTGGGCGGTCTGTCGATGTCGAGTAACGATACTGGAAATTGAAAAATAAACGAATCGGCGAAAAAAAGCACGACGAGATTGAAAAATGACACGGAAAAAAATGACGGAGAATCAGATCGACATCGGCGACATAATAGAAATAAATAGACTTTTAAAGTAAAAGTAGAGTCGCCGCGTTCACGTTACACGAAGAGTAGTATATAAACGATAATAGATGGATGTGGGGGAAAAACTTGTCCGATATAGAATCGTGTCGAGTGGCGAGACCGAGTGTAGATCGAAGGAAAAAACAGTGGAGAAATGAACAAACAGAGCGGGTACAATAAAGAACACAACGTAGACGATTTTTCCGTACTGAAATAGATAGTGGAACAATCACATTTTTTTTCATTCTTTAAAAGAACCAATTTGTTATCTTATTTAGATCATTTTAGAACGGATGAAATCCACCATCAGAAAAGTAAGTAATATGTCGATAAAATGATTAATCGTCCAATCAATTCAGTTTAAAACTAGTTCTACTTTTAAATAAGCTCATATAGAATTTAATTGTTATTAAAGTAACTATAAAATGATTCTTTATAACGGAATAATTTATCATTAAACATTTGTAATAATATCTTTGTATTGTGGCTTAGTTCACTCTTTTAACCCATTAAGCGTTTGGTTTTATTTTGACATTGTGCACCGGTGTGCTTAATTATTTCTAGGCGATGACGAGTAAACTCGACGAAAACACAGTAAATGAACCCAATATCTTACTATAAATCAGTAACTGCAGTTGTATCATCATTTATTAAACTAAAACTTATAAATATAAGACGATCGTGTAAATTATTAAATGGAGTTATTTAAATAAATATGAAAATTCATAAATTTTTCAAACATTATCACTAATAATATATTTTACAAAGATAACATTTCAGTTATTATTCATAACCTATAATTCAGCCCCTTATACGTTTTGTTTTATTTAGAGAATGTGCACCGGTGTGGTTAATTATTTCAGAGAAAAACAAAATAAATGCACTTGCTATAAGATTGAGTTAAATTATAATAAAATGATAAATTTTGTTGGTTGTTTCTTCGAATTTTTTTTAATTTTATTGGTAAGTAATTCACAAATCGTACTTCATTACTGTTTGTTGGCATTAATCTTAAAAGTTATTTCAAATTCAGACGAATTTTCGAATATTTTTCAGCAATAAATTAGTTTGTTCCACTATTATATTTAATAAGTCATAATCTAAACATGTTTCCATTTAGAACACACATTTGGTTTTTGACGAATGAGGAATAATGAAAGTTGAGCCAGGATGAGCAGTCAATTTAAAAAAAAATGGTGCTCGCTCTCCATCTCTAAAATCATTACCTTCTTCATCCTCATCACTACTTTCATCAGAAGACCTTGAAATTACTGATATCCTTTCCTGTGTCCTTGTATGTAAAAATGCATCTTCATTATCTTCTTCAATCTCATCACTTACTTTCACCAGAAGACGTTACAGGTGTTATCGTTGTTTTCCATTTTCTTCGATGTAAAGATATATTTTCATCACTATCAGTAAAACTCATCTGAGAGGATAAATAAAAACATTATTCAGTTCAAAGGTTTTTCTTTTACACCCTATAATGCTTTTTCTATATAACAGAAGTAAGATTCACAAAAAAAAGAGAAAACTGTTTAGAAATGTTCTTAAATGGGCTAAAATTATAAATATATTTCTTTTACCTAAATTTTACAATAAATAGCAAAAGAGAATTTTTTCTACATGACAAGTATATTTGACATTAAACAAAAAAATACCATCTTTTCATGACGAGCATACTAGACATAAACGCTTAAGGGGTTAAATTCATGCACTACGAATTTGAGAAAAATGCAATTCATATAAACATTTTACTTTTAATTTTCTTTCATCTCTTTCTTTTCTATCTTCCATTATATATATATATAATATATATATATATATATATATATATATATATATATATATATATATATATATATATATATATATATATATATATATATATATATATATATGTGTGTGTGTGTGTGTATGCAAATTTGTCTGTCAGTATAAAGAACCGTTATTTGTAAAACACAATACATGAATGAATACATTAAATAAAAAAAAAACTATTTATCGAAATATTCATAATAATATTATCTTTCCATATATATAAAATGTTCCATCGTAACATTTCCATAAAACATTTCTTTTTATTTTCCGTGAAGAATATCTCGCAACGCCGCGCCTCTCTCTACGCTCCATAAGTAGCATATTAACCATTCATGATCATCTATGATTGATATCAGGTTGATGGATATCATGTAGTTTCTATTCTGATTGGTTGATATCAGTCACATGTATGTAGATCTCTCATTGTGTAGAACGAAAGAGCTGATTTCAGTGTAAAACAGTCTCAAACTAATAAGAAATTTATTCAAAATGTTGTATTTACTGAAGCTTTAGAGTAAAAAAATTATCATACATTTTAACATTGTATTTTGTTGTTAATTTTTATAAACGTTTTCAATCAGAATTTTACGATTTACATTTTACGTAGATTGTTTGTACGTACAATTTATTAATATCTGATATTTGTTAGGGGAGAGCAAATGTCAGCGAGCTGGTAGAAAAGCCCCCCTCGGTGATCGGTGAGAGTAACGAGTAGGAGGTACAGTCTGATTTTTAAGAAATAAATTACATTTTTAACCTCATAAAATACATTTTTTTCAAATAAAAGACAATCAATAATCGATTGCTTACATTTTTTTATTGTTATTTAATCTAATTTTAATGACAATATCATCAGGTTTATTTTAACATATTTCATGAAAAAATGAAATGAATGTAAATCCTAATATTAGACCACAGGATTTTAAATATATTGTCTTCAAGAGTTTCATCTACATAATAATAAATATTTATAAAAATGTATATTTTGCATAAAAATTCATTGTATTAGATAATATTTATTATGATTAATAAAGTTGAAAATTAATATTTGAACTGAAATTGTTATTTACATATAAAACTTAATATTTTGATTAGGTTTAGTTTAATCCAGATTTGGAAAGAGACTGTTTTATATTCAATAAACTTATATATATATATATATATATATATATATATATATATATATATATATATATATATGCCGAAAATATCTGAACAAGCACTCAATAAAATATTGCAGGCCGGTCGACCGGCACTCTAGGATTAATACTGACCCTGACAATACAGAAACTTGAAACTATTGTAATCAAAATACCGATAGCAGCTGAGGGTTAACTGTTTAGTAACATTTCACTGGAATATATCCATCGTAAAGCGACAATTTATACGGCATGTTTGTGACAGTACACATAAAATCTATAATGCAAAACATTTTAATTGATTAAATAGATTTATCTTTTCTTTACGATGTGTTAATATTTTTTATCGTTGTAATAATATTTTTTTTGATGAGATGTCAAAATATCTTACTATTAAAAAGAGTATGACTCTAATTTAGACGTTTTTATTCTTTTAGATTAATTATTTCATTTGTTGGAGGAACAATTATTTTTTAAGTCAGGCAAGTTATTGTTTTAATACAATTCGTGTAACATTAAATAAAGTCAATATAAGAGATTAACATTTGTGAAAACACGTTGTTTCATTCAGTACTTTATATATATGTATGTATATATATATATATATATATATATATATATATATATATATATATGTATATGTATATTAGGTGTACAAATAAATTCAGTGCCTTTTTTTATTGAAAATGGATGTTAAAAGAAAAACGGAATTCATTTCAATCCTCAAAATATCTCCGTTATGTCTATAACTTTGCTCCATCTATCAAGTAACTGGCGAATCCCTTGTCAAACGAAGATGGTGACTTTGAGTCGATGAAATCGTAATGCATTTTCAGGTCTCTTCCACTATTTTAGCATTTTTATACGCTGTATATGTCACAAGACCATCTCCCAAAACTGAACAGATAATTCGCGGTTTCGGAGGCATTTTTTTCAACTGGAATGTGAAAAGTATGCAATGATGCTTTTCAGATGTCATCGTATTCACTACTGTTTTGTGAGGTTATGCCAACTGCTTAGCCAAAATGTATAATGTTTTTAAATGTTCAAATTAGCACTTTAATAATCTTAACACGACGAAAATATAATTTACAAATATAATTTAATCTAAAGCAGGGTTTGATTGATTTGATATAAAGACACCGGGTTATTTTTTTACTCATTATACATACATATATATATATATATATATATATATATATATATATATATATATATATATATATATATATATATATATATATATATATATTCTAGACAACGCACAGAATAATTGTGCCATTGATACTACCTACTTACGGTATTGAAAAAACACACACACATGTACACAAAAATATACTTTTCTAATTTGCTTCTATCGTTGATTTTATTAATTTACTGTTCAAGTACTGTGCTATGATCGATTTGATCTCTTAAATCATATGTTTTGGGATCTATACAGGACTGAAGAGTCGAAAATAAACATGGAATCTATCTGTTTAGAAAGCATTTTTTTATTGATCAGGAAACTAATTCACTCAATTAGTAAATCTTCAAATTTTAAAAAAGAAAACAAAATTCACTGACTTAGTGCAATTTTAGTTGAAGATTTTTTTTGAATTTTAATGATTTATCAGGTATAAGTTGGTAGAATTAATAAATTAATTATTTTTCTTATACCATTCAGTTTAAAAAATACATTTATAATTTACAAATTGAATCAAATCTTTTCTATTCGTTTATTTGTATAATAATACTCGTTTAACTAATATGAATACACTAGAATTTTTTCTTTGGAGATACACAAAAGATACGATCTATACTAACAACCCAGTAATAACTCAACAGCTTAAGGACAACATTCGATAATAAATTGCTCAGATAAGATGAGATATATGTGGAAAATTCATGAAAAATGTAATTGAAAGAGCTCGTATTTGTAGCGCGACCAGAGGCGTTCATCATTTTTCATACTTAATGCTACGAATTAAATAAACGATCCATAAAAAGAAATAAAAACGTTTTACTTAAAAATTGTTAAAAAAAAAACAAAATCGGCCGAAATTCATTCAAACGTCCTGTATAATGATTTTCATTCAACTTTTCATTTTTATAAAATTATTTTGTTAAATATGTATTACTGAACAAATCAATGAACTCATAACTATTCCATACACATTTTTTACTTTAATCAACGAAGAGTATTCGTCAAAAATAAGACTATTTGTACTAGAAATTTGAAAAAGAAAATTCACACAAAATGAAATCTAGGAAATATAAAATGTGATTGAAAAATGTAACGAATAAGTTTATATAACTTGAAGCATAGCCAGAAAATACATAAGTAGACATTATACGGAACATATTTTTCACTTTTATATCTATATACATAAAACACTTAAAGTTTCCGCAATTCATGCGAGACGTACGAGTAGTAAATAGTTATCGATATATATCACACATGTGAAGTGGAAAATTCTTTTTAAGGAATTTGCTGCCTATAATACATACATATATACAAATATACAGACACGTACATATACACACGAGTATATGTGTATGAATGATTTCTAAAATACACTCTTTTTAAAAAATATACTCATATTATATATCAAATATAAAAAAAATATATTTACTTACATAGATATCATGTACACAGATGAGGAGATGCAATTTTTAGCCCCTAAAACAATACAATACATTAATATTTACAATGATGGTTTAAAAAAAAAACAATATTAATAAAAATAAACTTCCTTTTCAAATTGACTGAAATTTTCTAATGATATAATGTTCATAAAAATGAACTAATTAATTAATCATTTTAAAAATTATCCTAATAAAATGTATGCAGAAAGTGTTACATATATATATATATATATACGAGGTCAGACAATTAAGTAATGCGACCGATTTTTTTTCTCGGCCTGTGGTAACACTGCGAACCTGTAACTCCGCCACCGTAATAGCAGATCCCTACTCTCTCGATTGAGACCTTGACCACCCTCGTACGATCATCTCTTCGCCAGCTGTTTAGTGTTTTGTAACAACGCGCGAGTAGTGCACGTCACGAAGCCCACCGAATGAACATCGCTCAAGATTGTCTCGAGCAGGTTGAAAGTGATCCTACTCTTCTCGATCGAGTTATTACTGGTGATGAAAGTTGGTTCTTTCAATATGACCCCGAAACTAAACGACAAAGCCAACAGTGGCTGTCCCTTGGAGCACCAAGGCCAAAGAAGGCGAGAATGAGCAAGTCCAAAGTGAAAACCATGTTGATTTGCTTCTTCGACAGCAAAGGGGTGGTTCACAAAGAGTTCGTACCACCTGGACAAACCGTAAATCAAGTATTCTACCGCAATGTGCTCGAAAAATTACGAAAAAGGGTGCTCAGAGTGCGTCCAGAGATCGCGAAGACTTGGGTTCTGCATCACGACAATGTTTTTGGCGTCTAAAGGCATCGCAACGTTACCACAACCGCCCTATTCACCGGACATGTCACCCTGCGACTTTTTCCTATTCCCCCATATGAAAAAATTCGTCAAAGGTCGACATTTTGACTCCGTTGAAGATATCCAAGAATCTGTGACGAGGGTACTCGGAGAGGTCCCACAAGAAGTGTTCCAGAATTGTTACGAAAACTGGAAAACTCGCTGGAATAAGTTATAGATGCGGGAGGGGACTACTTTGAAGGGGATCGCAGCGATGTACCTTAATTTTTAAATATACTCGATTTTTGAATTTTGTCGCATTACTTAATTGTCTGACCTCGTATATATATATATATATATATATATATATATATATATATATATATATATATATATATATATATATATATATATATATATATGTAACACTATATATATATATATATATATATATATATATATCATCAGCCTCTATCAATCCACTGCTGAATAAAGACCTCTTCCATGGTTTTTCATTCTATACGATTGCATGCCTCTCTTTTCCACTGATTTCCACTAATTTTTTTAATTTCGTTATCCCACCTGTTCATTGGTATTTTTATTGATCTTTTTATATTCGTTGGCTCCCAGTTAATAATTTCTGTTGACCATCCGTTGTCTTCTCTTCTTGCAACATACCTCGTCCACTTCCATTTCAAAATCTTTACTCTTCTTGTTACATCTGTGACTCCTGCCTGTTTTCGTATCCATTCTGTTCTTTTCCTATCTCTTCTTGCTATTCCTAGCATGCATCTTTCTGTACTTCTCTATGTTGTTTTAATTATCTCTCTCTCTCTATATATATATATATACACACTACAAAACTTTTTCTCGATAAAAATGTTCAATAAATTATTATTGATCATTTTTGATTGTTACTTATGAGAATTTCGCCAGAGATCCTATCATCCTCAGACTACCAATGTACAGTAAAATCTTTAACATTTATCTATCTTTAATATTTTTAGTTAAAAAACAATTTGTGATTTGTGGAGTGAAAAAAATTTTATTAGTGACAGTGAATTTAACCACAGTGTCAGAACGGAATCATTTAATTGCATCAATCATACAAAAACGCATAAACCTAGTCCCTCCTTTCTTTCGCCTAATTCTATTTAACACTTCATTTTACTTTTGAATTTTTCTATTTTCACTAAAACAATTTTATGTGTACATATATAAAAGAATATTTCGTTTTCATGAATCATGAACAATATTCTTATCTTATGGTTTCTTCTGTTAAATACCTTTTCGTGATGTAAAACAGTCTCATTTATCCTATAAACATTCAGCATATGAAACAATGAGGTGCTTGCCACGGGGTTGGATGAAAACCTGTATAACGAGATACGGTAATGGAACGCCAGTGTCGTTTTTTATATAAAGCGTCAGACATCCTGATTAATGTATCGACACGGTTTCCCTTTATAGCTAGCAAAACCGACGCGGGTAATGCGCGTACGAAATGGAGAATCGAACGGATGATCGGAGAGTCAACTGTGTGGCAGTGATTGAACTCTTTCGAGATTAATTAAACAGTTAAAAATGTTATTATTGATTTAACGCGATTTGTATGCGGGTAATTTATGCGCGATCTAATTTCTGTCGGCAGATCTGTTCGGCGATGGTGTTGATTTTTTTCCAGTATGGATTTGGTGACCGTTCGAAACGGTCGTATTTATGTTTGTACGTATTTTTTTTAACGTGAAAAAATTCGAAATTGTAATTATAACGTCACATCGGCTCATACGCCAAGAGAGATTAATTTACAGTCAACAATTATTACAGTACGGTATTTTAAATACACATAACAGAATTTGATTCCAAAACGCATTATGTTAAAAATGGATCTTGATTTCAACGAGATTTCGGATTTGTATAAGTTATTGATTATATTTTATTAACATATAAATATAAATTATTAATAATATTTTCAAAATATGATAAAATAATCTTTTTTGTGAAAAAATATTTTCATTTTTATAATTAAAAAGTCCACAATACTTCGATTTTAAATTGTAACTTTTTAGAAGAACATTTCATAGATATCACTAACTAACGAAATGGAAATATTCACACTTTTACTAATAAAATTTAACATACGAGGGTGGTCCCAGAAGTACCCGACCCAACAAAGAAAACAAAAATTTTGGAAAAAAATATATTTATTTTTCAACATAATCTCCTTTCAGCTCTATACACTTTTCCCAGCGATGTTCAATAAGTTCGATACCCTTTTTATAATAAGAACTGTCTTGCTCCTCAAAATACCCATTAACTGCCGACATCACTTCATCGTTGGAAAATCTTTGACCACTGAGCCATTTTTCCAGTTTGGGAAGAGAAAATAACCCGAGGGGGCTAAATCTGGCGAATAGGGTAGATGAGGTAGCAATTAAAACTTTAATTCATTAATTTTGGCCTTTGCAATAACGGATTTGTGAGCTGGTGCATTGTCTTGATGAAACAACGCTTTCTTCTTAGCCAAATGCGGCCGTTTTTGCTTGATTTCTTCGCTCAAACGTTGCAACAAGTTCGCATAATACTCGCCGTTGATAGTTTTTCCTTTTTCAGGATAATCAATGAAAATTATCCCACGCGCATCCCAAAAACCCGACGCCATGACCTTGCCTGCAGATGAAACGGTCTTCGCCTTCTTTGGAGCCTATTCTCCCTTTTCAGTCCATTGTTTCGATTGTTCTTTTGTCTCGGGTGTGAAGTGATGGACCCATGTTTCATCCATGGTTATGAAACGGCGCAAAAATTCTGCTTTGTTACTGTGAAACTTCGCTAAACACTCAATTGAAACATCTTCACGACACTGTTTTTGCTCGAGTGTGAGCAAACGCGGCACCCATCTTGCACACAGCTTTCTCATGTCCAAATTTTCAGATAATATGCGATGTACCGCACTTTTTGAAATGGCTACTATGTCTGCTAGCTCGCGCGCTTTCAGTCGTCGATCATCCAGTACCGATTTGTGTTTTTTTCTTCACCATTTCTGGAGTCGTCAACCTCATTTGGTCGACCACTGCAATGCTCCTCTTGGCAGCTCGTACGGCCTCGTTTAAACTCTGCTACCCAATATTTCACTGTTGTAAACGAAGGAGCAGACCCACACAGAGTAGAATCCAGTTCAGCTTTCATATTGATTGGGCTGAAGCCTTTCAAATAAAAGTATTGTATCACGTAACGATGACCAATTTTCTCAATTTTCACAAATTCACTGAAAACGTTCACTATTGATGGCTGCCAAACAAATACTAAACAACGTGGCGTCCTCAAACTTGAAACATATGCTTTATAGATTGTGTACTTTCTAATACAGTGATATTTTTCAAACAACTACCGCCATCTCTAGGTCAGGCCGGGTACTTCTGGGACCACCCTCGTATATGAATTTTGTCGAATTTGAACCAAATTAAATATATATTGTCTATTATTTCTAAACATAGCATGGAATATTATATCAGTGCTGTATTTAAATTTTTTACTGCGTTGCACTTGTCTTATTAATAGCTATAAACAATAGCTATAGCTGTAAACAACATATCAAGTCGATTTTTCATACCTATTATATAGTTTCTGGTAAACAGCTGTTTAAAGACATCTTAGTATACTTTTTAAAATAGATAAAATTCAACAAAGTAAAATATGCAAGTTTTTTTAATAACAAAGGATACCAATGAAAAATTCTAACAAAATGAAAAATATATTGAATAATAGTACACTTTCATTTACAAGTGTAGAGAAAAGGGCTGCACAATCTAAACGTGGTCGTACAAAATTGAAAGATGGCCTCCATTGTGAACGACCAAAAAGTGTAAGAATACCAAAAATCATCAATATAAATGCATGATATTGTTTAAGAATATCACCAAATAAAAACTTATGAAATTGCTAAGACTATGGGCATCTTAGATAAACGTATATATCATATCCTAACTGAAAAATTAATAATGAAAAAAATATTAGCAAGATGGACACCGTAATTTATAGAAATTACAAAATAAATTCATAGTTAAAAAATGTTCATATGCAATTAAATTAAACTGAATTGAATTTTAAACTTATATTTAATTAACTTCAATTTTACTTATCTTTCTTAGTTTAAATTTTTGATTCACATCTTGAAAAAATCAGTTATATATATATATATATATATATATATATATATATATATATACATGAAAGTGTATGTAAAAGAAAAGAAAATAAACATAATGAACAATTAAACACATCTTAACCTGTAATGAATTTTTAACAGGAACGCAGGCCGTCAGTTTTTGAGTGGTACTTAATATGCAAGTATGTGTTTAAAATATTAAATATTTAATTACTGCTAATGGAGTTCGGAAATCTCTATTATATGAATAATAACTTCCATTAATTTCATTCGAAATTTTAGTTCCATAAATAAGTTTTCTATCATAATTTATGCAATTATTAACTTTGAACATTCTATTTAAAATACGAAATCCTTTCTGGTGAATTGATTTTTAATATCAAATGAACAAATTATTAAAAAATAATTAATATATAGATGTATTAAAAGTACACTTTAAAATCATATATTTTGCACCGTCTTTCAAGTATATTTTTATATATCGTTAGTGAAAAAAATTAATAAACATTTTAAAAATTAAGTAATAATTTTAATAAATATGATATTTAATCAAACTTATTTTAAACACAATAATAACACATACAGTGAGAATAACGGAAAGATATGGAGTTGCTCTTAGCAAGTATAATTTCAATATTCATACAAAAAATGAAGAAAAAATTATAGAAACGATAAAAAATACCTCATCATATTTCTCTATTAATAAGAATCAAAACCGTCATTCTCACGCGTAACAGTTTATTCGTGTTCTGATTGCTTGATGAAGATCGGGTGGTCTGTGTTCTAATTGGTTGAGATCATTCACATGAATGTAGCTCTCTTACGGAGTCCAATAAAAGACGGTATACGATTTCAGTATAAAACTGAAAGAAATTTATTCAAAATATTGTATTTATTAGATTTAGAATAAAAAAATTCGTTACAAATTTTGACAATGTAGTTTAGTGTTAATTTATATAAACTTTTCCAATAAAAAATATTTTCATTATTTTACGCATACTATTTGTGCATATAATTTCTTAATTTCTGTTATTTATTAGAGGAGAGTGATCATCAGTGAGCGGAAGGCGAATCCCTTTCTACGATGGGCAAGTGCAGCGAATAGGGAGCAGAGTCCCCTGGTAATAAATATATAAAAGATAATGTATAATAAATAATAACAAATTAATAAACCAATAATATAGTATCGATATATTTACGATGGCGTAAACTACAATAAACTGAAATAAATAATTACTTATACTCTTTACATCAAAAAATAAAATTTGATTTTGAAAAAAATAACAATATTTTTTCCAAAATAAAGGCTACAAAAAATAAGTTATAAAATTCAAACAAAAAATAATCACACTGAGATAATCAATAAGAATATCTAACAAATCTAAATTCATAATAATTATTAATCACTTAGTAACTGTTGAGTATCGAACTTAGAAAGTTCCCTATAAATGACTCAGTCATCAGAAAAATACAAATTTTAGAATTAATTCTAAGTGTAAAATCGTTAATAAATAGATTGAATCGTTATTAAAAAAGGACAGTGAGACTACACTCTGATTTCTCTAAAATAATTGGATTTTAAGTCATAGAATACTTTTTATTTTTAATCTTTGAGTTCTATAGCATGTACGTATGTTTAAATTCGTCGAACTACTTTATAATCAATATCAATTACTGGTATAACTGATTTATAATCAAATTAAATTGATGAAAAGTTTTAAGAAAATGTACAAAAACCACGTCTACTTGCCCATCCTTAGAAAAAAGCCGATAAACGTTGAAATTTATTGGTTGAAAAATAATAAAATTTATTAATACATACATATATATATATATATAATTCAAAGTCTTAACTTTGTTCTTTGTTCCATTTTAACCACTATCTGTAATTCAAATAACAGCGCACTCACTGTCGTAAATTAAATTAATTCTAATATATTTTCTTGTGAACCTCATTTTAATCACCTGGTTCAAAGGACAAGTCGTATAAAAGATTTCTTTGATTTAATTGCGTTGTAATTATTTTGACGATTGGTTTTAAATTTGATGAAATATTTTCCTAATAAAGAAGACAAGAAATGTCTTATTTGATTGAATAGCATACAAAATACGACTTATGAGCCTTGTAATTTTTACTTCTAATTGAAACTAATTATAGTTATATTTTATTATACTTATACCTACACATCTGTTCTAGTCATTCTGCTACAACTGATATATATATATATACATATATATATATATATATATATATATATATATATATATATATATATATATATATATATATAATTAAAGTATATAATATTTTTAAACTGATATTTAACGCAAATTAAATCTATAATAGTGCAATTTTTAATTGCAATTATTTACCTCTAATAATATTTGTTTAAATAGTAAAAATTGTTATTAAGATATATAGGTCGAATGTGGGTTTGTACAGAGTGAAGCAAAAAGGATGAAGGGGTTTTTAAAACATTAATAATTTTTTGTTTTGTAACATTTTCATCTTTTTTTATGTCTCAAAATATAGTATGAGGATGGGTGAATTCTTCTTGATTATACATGAAAAATGATATCTCGTAAGTGATGCCCAATTTCGACTTCACAAAGTGAAGCTCTTTCTAAGACATTTTTCATCATTTTTCTGTCGAAGCTGCGGGGATAATTTGTTCGGCTTTGGGGGAAGGTTTGCGACGCATAAAACATACAAAAAATTCTAAAACAGTGGAAGAGGTACGAAAACACATTAACAACTTCATTGACATAAAGCTGCCATCTTCTTTTCGACAAGAGATTCGCCAGTTATCCGATACATGAAAGAAAGTTGTACAAAGTAATGGAGGATATTCTTGAAGAGTGAAATGTATTCCATTTTTCCGTACACTTCATTTTCTATAAAAAGGCGATGAATTAATTTGTATACCTAATACATATATTAATACACACACACACACACATATATATATATATATATATATATATATATATATATATATATATATATAAATATATACATACATAAATACATGTTCATATATAAACGAATAATGTTAGATTTACTTATGTTTCTACTTGTATTTATACACAATGATATTTTCTAGGACGGAAGTAAATAAACTGAACAAAATTAAAAAGAACTATCTCGATTACGAAAGGAAAACTCATTTTCTCGATGAAGGATATTGAAGCAATCTGTCCTGCAACAATGCTAGCTCGCAATAAATTTAAATAAAAATTAACCGTAGACGTGATATCAGTTAGAACGACGGCCAGTGGAGCTTTGTTTTAAATGCAGCTTGATGAAACGTTAGAAGAATTTTAAAGAGGATAATATCAAGCAGACACAAACGTAACTGTCTCAATTTATTCTTTTCGAGGACGCGAAATGACGCTCGATTTTGTTTCCTCACTGTCTTTTTTCGAAATTAATTTCAGAGGAAGCTACATTGCTTTATAGTTCGTTTCATTTCAAACATGAAACGTTTAATATCTGAATAGTTGCATGCCAATAGTTATGTTACATGTTATATAAATGTTTACTTTTGAAGAATATTTCATAATAAAATGAAATAGTCCGAAATAAGTAACGAGAATATATAAAGAAATTTATATAAAAATGAAAATTCATTTAATTATTGTGTTTTGAAATTTTCCTTTCCCTCTGACGCACCTGTTATGGTACATGATGTGTATGTAAGGAGAATTAATGAGAAAAACTAGTTAATAATTTATGTTTGAAATATACACAACCTGGCCGAAATTTTTTGTCAATCACTTTTTTCTCATTCCACATATTCAATAATGCTTACATTATTGAATAGCACACCCTTTTGCATAATGCTTGCAAACATCACACAGTCTCAAAAATTGCCGTCATCATATTTCCTGCAAAACACTGTGTCTTGAACTTTGTAACTACTGATGTTGACGGATACTTCCAGACTGATACTTTCCACTTACTCACTGATTCTAAATTATGGACCAATATCTCATCAATGGTAACTAAATGGGTCTGAAACGAATTTCCTTCAGATTATTAATACAAGTATGGCTGACCAAGAGAACAAAAAGTTTCTTCCAGGATGGAATTCACATAATTATGTTATGGATTAAGCGGATAAAACTTAGGAGAGATTATATAGAAAAATGACATTAATAACAAAAATTATATATAGAATATTTTTTTACTTATAAAATGTTACTTTACTTTTTGAACTGCCATTATACATTAAACATTTATTCTTTAAAACGAAATTTCAAGACAATTAAATCGAAAAATTACCTCACCGTTCAGTAGACATATTCTTATTTTCCTTACGTTCTTATTTGTTTCTTTTTAAAACAAAATATTTTTTCGTAAATTATAATTTACGAGAAAAAAATTACAAGCATATTTACACACGTCAAAACACACTTTTAGTAACATAAGAATTAATATTGTTAAAGATGACAAGCACAGAACGTAACCAATACATCTTTTTTAACTAAACTTTTTTAACGCCATCCCGGGAAAAATATAATGTACTGAAAACTTCATCGATCATTTTAACAAGCAAGTACATTTATTTACCACGAAACATCAACTCAAACTTGCTTTTCATACTATACATGTATATATATATATATATATATATATATATATATATATATATATATAATATTGTGTAAGAAAATACAATCAACAATATCGTTCGCCTCGTTGGCAATACGTTTTAACAGCGGTGGTGTATGAATGCTCTTTCTTGTTGGCCAAGTCGGGCGGCAATTTATTTCTACCTCTTATTAACACATAAATTTAAGTTTCATGTTCCATTTACTCGAATGTATTATATTTTACAGGCTATCACGCTCAGAAGTCAGAACGTAGGACGGTGAGTCTACTAAATGACTTGATTTAGCAGTATTTGAACGATGTGCAAGGTGGTTAGAGTGGCTTCGATTACACGGACGCAATCAGCAATTTCAGAAAAGGTATTCTAGGAGTGTACACAAATATTATACATATATATCCATACACACACACACACATATATATATATATATATATATATATATATATGTCAATGTTTGTGTATGGAACATAATTATTCAATAATCGCACGTTTCATTAAAAACATAATTACAGAAACTAGTGAATTTCAATTTTCTAAAAATAATATGTTAATTTAAATTTTTCGTGACAACTTATTGAAAAATTATCATTTATTGATTCGTAAGATTTAAATGTAGTGCTTGGAGATGCATTGAAGGTATCTTCAATAAAAATTTATAACTTTTAAAATTTGTATATAATTACATATATATAATTAAAAAATAGTCAAGAAATAATACGAGATGTAAATAATAAGAGAAGTCTTCAACTTTTTTAACATATTTTTAAATGATTGGTTATTGGGGTGTTAGGGCACTTCAACAGCTGAGGTCGTTAGCGCCCGAGATATATTTTTAAAGAAAATATATTAATACTGTTATTTATTATGATAAACTTTGGGAACGTGAATATTCCCTATATTTGATTTGATATTGCTTTTAAATATAGATGACATTAAATAAAAATAAATAAATGATATTTAAATATGAAAAACATAAATATATATTACAATTATAAAGATTACAATTGCGAATATATCTCCTCGATAAATAAATAAAGTTGTAAGATTTAAATATCTATAAAGTTATAAGATTAAAATATGTAATAAGTTGTAAGATTTAAATATCTCCGAAGATTTTTAATTGGATACAAGAAAAACGACACGATTTTTCTGAAAAAGTGATCTTTAGCGATGAGACTCATTATGAACTTTTTGGTTACGTTAACAAACAAAATTTCCGAATCTGGGATGAAGAAAATCCAAGAGTGATCGTTGAAATCCACTACATACAGAAATACTGACTGTTTGGTGCGTACTTTGAACCAATGAAGTCATTGGTCCTTACTTTTTTGAAAATAAGGCTGGTAAAGCAAATCCTGTGATTGGAGAAAGATATCAAAACACAATAACATTAATTGACCATCGAGATCCTGAGATTTAACACCGTTGGACTACTTTTTTTAGGTATATGCCAATAATCTTAAAACAATTTTCGATTTAAAAGATGAAATCCGAAGAGTGATTGGTGAGATGGAGCCCTAGTTGTGTAGGGATGTTAATGAAAATTTTAACAAAAAAAATGGTTACTTGTAAGAAAGCACGCGGCGGTCACTTACACGATATTATTTTTCATTTATAAATGGAATACCCCCAACTATTATTTACAATAAAGAAACTAGAAATTTCTATGCTAATTCTGGGTTTCATTTCAAATTAAACAGGTGTGTCCTTATTAGAAAAGCGTGTACGTCATTATAATTAATTCTCATTAAAAATAACTTTTACTATACTTTTATGTAATTGTTTAATGATTAATTATTCATGGATATTGCAATAACAACACCATCAACCTAATATTGTATTTACATACAATGAATATAATTATTAATACATCAGACAAATACTGTTTTCACCAATTTTCTGAAGATAATGGCATTAATCTATCAAAATAAATAATATTTATGTATTGATCAATATAATAAAAGAAAAATATGCACAATAATATTATAGGCTATAATTCTTGGATAAAAATATATCTATATAAAAACTATATATATAAATATATATATAGAGAGAGAGAGAGAGAGCAGTTATTTGCGTTTGCAAAATATCCACTCATGATTTATCTTCTTTGTTAAAACCGTATTACCGCTCCTTATTCTACTATATCGTAAAACTACATCCGAGTAGTTATCTTTTATGTGCGCATACAAGATATCTATAAAATACTACCTCATACACAGGAAAATGATGTCAGTAATGTGCAGCAAGCAAATTAAAATATGTTACAGTTGACCTGATTACATATGCTGGAAATTATATCATTTGTACATGGTTACTTCTTCATTCTGCATAATTTTTAGTAAAGAACATTTTGATGAGAAAACATATACATATGTACACACACACACACATATATATATATATATATATATATATATATATATATATATATATATATATATATATATATCGTCTTATTTTCATATTCATTGTTCAGAGATTGTTTATGATTTGTCATTTGAGAATATTTAAAAAAGACACATATTTTATGCATACATTTACATGGATATATATATATATATATAACAGTGTATATTATTTTTCACAGCAATAAACAAATATACATTTTTTTATTAAAATAACTTATTATTCATCTTATACTATATATACCGACTAAAATACTGTTTAATTGTATATAATAATATCCTACACATAATATTTCCTGTCATTGTATGTGTACTGAAAAACAGTCATAAACTAAATTAATCTATTCGTCTTTAAGTTCCCATGGTTCACATACAACAAAAACATACTTAAATACACAAACATATATATATATATATATATATATATATATATATATATATATATACATATATATACATGTATATATATATATATATATATATATATATATATATATATATATATATATATATATATATATATAATACTCGTATAACACGGAGATTACGTTTCAAAAAAATTCCACGTTAAGCAAATCGTAATATGTGAGACTCACATTTCATACGAAACGAAGGGTTGCGTTCCAAAGCTTTAAAAAAACAAATACATTTTAAGATAGAATTAAAAAATAAACTTTACTCAAAAATAAGAGTAACAAATATATTTTTTATTATCAATAATTCATTTTAATTTTTCTTGCTTACCAAAGTAATTTATGAAAAGTGCACAGTTTAATACACCTAATAAATGGAAATTTTACTTAATTAACCCTTAACGGTCGACAGGCCCTGTTACGGCGACATCACACTTATGCCATAGAAAACGAAAGGCTCCAATACGGAAACATGTAAAGAATTTAGTTTTCATTTCATTTACTTATCATTGCTGTAGGTTTTTTTATCAAATATTGCAACTTATTCCATTAGATAGTGAGTTGATCATGTACTGACAAGAAATATTTACAATTATATAACGTTTTAAGACGTGAATATTATGGCATTTGCACAACAGTTTCGTCGCAATGATATTCAGTGTTGTTTTGTTATTTAGAAGGTTACAACGGTGAATATTATATATTTGTGATTTTCAAATTTCGAGTATTTTCAATATTAGAAATGTTAGTTTATTTTTATAACATAAATACACATAATCAAATTTTCAAATTATAAATCATACACGAAATGAATAAAGACATTGATTATGAAATTAACAGCAGTGAAAACGGGTGGATGTTCGATTTACAAAACATAGATATGAAAAATGTTTTCGATGAATATTTGACTGTGAATATAACTCCGATAATAATATCAGTTCTGATAGTGATGTGATACAATTTAAACAGAAAAAAGTTCGACGCTTTTCAAGTAGCAGTGAAGAAAGCAATGATGTTACAGAAAATAACCCTAGCATAACTAAAATACCTTTCACATCATTTCCCAAGATACCGGGCGTCCAAATTCCCCCAGATTTAACAGAACTATTACACTTTTCCAGTTATTTTTTACCAATGAGCAATATAAATAAAATTAATTTTATTTATAAAATTACAAATCAACTAAATATCTTGAATTTATATCTAAATAAATCGGTTTAAATGTGTTATTTAAGTTTTCATTCTTATAAACGTTTTATAAGCTTTCACCTAATTTTCTGTCGTCTTATGGGCGAGTATCACAAAAAAAAAACTCTCGACCGTTAAGAGTTAATTAAAGTGTAATTTTCAACTTGTTTGTTTAAAAGAAACTTCTAACGTTAGAAAATTATTTTTTTAATCTTCTACTTAGATCACGGAAACGCGTAGCACATATGACTCAAATAACCTCTATTCTGCAGCAATAAAATCTATACACAAAAATAGAAACGGGAAATCCTCAGTTTATAAAATTAGTTCTCACCTTTACCTATTTGAATTTCACCAAGAGAACAAAAAGGAAAATTCCCAGATCGACATGTTTTTGTCTTAGACATTATTCGGGGGTTACAAGCAATAATTTTGCGCGTTATATTGAAACTGTGTTAACAAATAATTGCCGTAATTTGTAAATAGCATTATATAGAAACCGCTTTTTAAAAGTACTATGTTATATGAAGTTTATCTGGATAAATAATTATATGTGAAAAAAATTCGGTGCCTTTAAATTGAATCAATCATAACTTTGCTTTAAATTAAAATATTTTCTCATCGTTTTAGGATTTTGAAACGCTAACCTTAACGTTAGAAACACTATATATCAAGCGGTTATCATAAGCGCACAAAACAATAATGAACAAGATGGCGTTCGAAAAGCAGCCTATTAAGCACTGCATACTTTTCACATTCCAGTTGAAAAAATGCTACCGAATAATCAGCTCAGGGGGAAAGTTTTGTAATGTATAAAACGTGTCAATAATGGTTTCAAGGATTTCGGAGTGGAAAGTTTGATATTTCCGTTTGAGAACGTCCCATATAACCAGTAAAAAATGAAGACGAGGATATTGAGCAACTGTTAAGTGAAAACTTCGTTTAGACTGAAAAGGAACTCGCTCAACAACTGGGAGTTACCCAGCAAGCAATTTCAAATCATATATATTGATTTGGAAAAAAATAAAAGCTAGACCAATGGATTCCACATGAACTCAGTCAGGTAAGCAAAGAAAAAGATGCGATAGGCAATGTTCTCGTTCATAAATCTCAAAAGGAAGGATTTTTTTGCATAAATCATAATTGAAGATGAAAAATATGTTTTGTGCGACAATCTTAACTGAAAAGCATGGGTTCGCTTGGTGAATCGTAGATATCGACTCCTAAACTAAATGTTCAGGCCAAAACAGTGTTGTTATGTATTTGATGGGATATTAAAGGTGAGGTGTATTATAAGTTTCTCGAACACGGTCAGATTGTAAATTCAGAAAGTAATCAACAACAATTCAACCGTTCGAGTGACGAATTAGAGAGAAAAATACTATTCACTGGCGAGGGAATGAGTCTAGTCATTTTGTAGCACGGCAATGTTCAACCGCACGTCGCAAAAGGAACCAAAGACATTATCTGTTCGTTGGGTTGGAAAGTTCATGCTCATTAGAGTATTCACCAGAACTAACTTCATCACATTATTATCCATTCCAGTCATTCCAGAATCAACTGACTGATATCCATTGTAAAACAATGCATTTACTACTTCATCAACTCAAAGTAGTCATCTTTTTTCGAACAGGGTTTCGTCAGTTGCCAAAAAGATAGAGAAGACTTGCAAAATAACGTGAAATATTTTAAAGATTGAAATGTATTCCGTTTTTTTCATAAACAAACATTAATTTTCTATAAAAGACGCCGAATAAATTTGAACACTTAATATATTGTGAAAATGTTTAAATTAAAAAACAAACGTAACGACAAATTATACTTAAAACATTATTTTGTATATATTATTAGAAAAACATGACAATATAATTTCTTAAATATTACATTTCGTCCTTTGTCTAGGTATATTTCAAAATCAGTTAGTAATACAAAAATCATCTTCATTATAGACAATTCACAGTTTAACAACCAGTGATGTTTTCTTTCCTTTATTATTGTAAATATTTTCTTCATAAAAGACATTTAAAACGAAACCAAAACAAAAACTCGTTTCTTAATTAAGCTGCACAGAATAATTTTACACACAATGTACTATTTTTTAGATCAACTAGGACGATACAAGCGACTGTGACGATAAGTTTACAATTTCATTATTAAAAGCTTCTTCAAACATAAACCAATTAGTGTTAACGACTGTTTTATCAAAATTAAAATACGTAACTGAGGAATTAACTAAGAGCACATCGAGCTGGGACACATTATACACCGAATGTCGTCCGTAATTAGTTAAATGACATATTTTCAAAGTTGCTATAATGCTTTTCTGAGAAAATACGAAACCGTGAAACAATCTAATTACATTATTTGATAATATCTGGCGACTCGGTCGTTTAGGTTTCGGAAAAAAAAACGCTTGACAAAAAGTAATTAAAATTATCTGTAAAAATGTGCGCACGCAAACGCTGAAATGGATCGAGCAATGTAATGAAAAAATGTTAAATGTAGTAATAGTTGTTGTAATGGACGGATGGACGTAAATATAGAAGGTAATTAATTCGATTTTTCAATCTGGATTATATTTGGCTGTTGATCATACCTAAACAGTATACGCGCAAGCCAAAAAACCATCCACCAGCGAAATAAAACTGGGGTCACGGCGCGACTGGGCGCAACGGGAGTCGATTTTAAACGATGCCATTTACTTGCTCGTCGTACAAATAGAAATGAGATTTTATGCAAATTTGACACTGTTATCAAAATCACAATGGAACGACGAGAGAGTGGCGCGACACATATTTTACGAGGAATTTGTTGTTGTGATTCAATTTTCGCCTCGCTTTTTAATGTAATTCGACAATATAATTAACGAATTTTATCTGTACGGACGGTTTTATTATTGAATACGTTTTTACTATGGACAGTGGGTACAGGAGGTTTATACTAGATCATGGAACTGCGATATACTCTTTTATTTATTAAATAACACATTCGTTTTTAGATAATGAAGTAAATTACACGCACAAACACAGCCATAATGTTTTTATAAACTCGCTATCACTTTATTACAGCCATTTTGATTCTTTAACAACATTTACTACCTTTGTAAAAAAAATATATAAAAGAGTACATTTTGGTTTTCAAAAATTAAGATAAAAAGGTTTTCCAATAGGGATGCACTTTTTTATGAGTTTATATTTCGCAGATGTCAAACCGACAACTGTATTTTTGACGGAAAACGTCCTACACCGCGATTTTAATATGGGTGGAAACTACACGAAAGTCGATGTTACGATTTTTTAAATATTAAACAAATCTTAATAACTTTAAAACTATAACGCATATCCAAATAAGTGATACATGGTTTAATAGAGCAAAGATGTGAGACCGTCACAACATTGTCGCCAAATTGTAGTGTAATATTATCGGTTCGTCCCACGGAAAAATTAATGTAGCTCAAGAATGCGTGCGTGTAGGATGTTGTGTGAGGTATCGTTTGACAGAACTGGACAAGTACTATAAAATAAAATACTAGCAGTGACAATAGAGAAACCAGTTAAAAAGATATACACTGATGAAGTGTTGGAACTGGACAATTTTCTCTAAAATTTTAAAATGATCCAAATGTCTTCAAAACAAGAAGGTAAACAAGTATCGTAAAAATTTACAAAGTGAAAGAAGACTAAATGATGAATCCCAAAGGCCCCTATGATAGCAACAGAACGAATTCGGAGGGTGAGGTAGCGTCGACAAGTTGAGTCGAACAGTAGTCACTCAAACGCTGCAACGCCTGATGCAAGTTCACAGGGAATAGATGTCGACAGTGAGATGGAACCGATGGAATGCGACGAAACAGAAGCAGATGTAACGTTTGAGAATAGATATTTAGCGTTTAAAACCCACTGACGTTTGGATACTGAACACTTTGAAAAGATATTTTATGGCAACAAGTTGGGTTCTGTTTGTAGAGTTTGTGACCGTATATGGTTCTAAAATAATTTAAACGGCCAAATGCAGCTATGTTGCAATTCTTACAACAGGAATTTACAGATGAAAACGTTCAACAGTTCATGTTATGCTCAAATTGCTTTACATTAGTAAAGCAAAAAAAAGTGTCAACGTTGAGTACAATTAACGTATCCGCTGAAGCTAAAACACTTGCCACTCAACTATATCGATATGTTTCTTTTTCAAATAATGCTTTACTACATAGAGCATGTCAAAACAACAGCTGGTGACTGGCCCTGCGATCCCAACACACCGCTTCTGCTCACCGGAGACTTTGACATTGATGCGTCAAACGATCGTCTAAACAGTTTCTGAACAAGTTTAGATTGGTCTTAGCCACGGATCCAACTCACTTCATAACTTTAAACAATACCACTATAGACTTAATGTTCTCTAGAAATATAAGTGTAGCATGTAAGTCTTACATATTGTACTATTCGTACCATTGTCCTGTCTTTAACAAAATTTCACAAATTAGTCAGCATTGTGAGAAATAAATAAAAAGACACACAAGTTTGTTCTACTCATTTCTTTCTTACCAACCCCACAAACACCATGCCCTGACAACACCGCTTAGGTAAGACGTTTTCCACCAAAAATCTCAGCGGTAGTGACTCCGACACTACCTACCAATTTGTTTTTTGACATTTGTTACATTTTGATATTGCCATTTTTAGTTATAGTTTCGTATAAGACCAAACTTCTGTACTGAAATAATACAATTGTATTATGAAAATGGTAGTTTTATAAAAAATACAGTTCTTAAATTACGCGATATTTATTCTAGGCGTACTCGTCCATCTGAATCAACAATTCTTCGACTAGTAAATCAATTTGAAGAGACTGGAACGGCTAAAGATAAAGAAACGTCAACAAGCGTTCATAGTGTTTGTTCTGAAGGAAACATTGACTTTATTTGTTAAAACGTATCGGAAGACCCATAAATGTCAATTATACGATGTTTACAGCAATTGGTTCTTTCATAAATGATAACATGGAGTATTTTGTATAAAAATTTATTGATGAACGCTTATGAGATTCAATTAGCACAAGAAATGAAACCAGAAGCACATTTACTGCGTCAGAGATTTGTCAGTTAGATATTGGAGCAACAACACGGTTTTTCATTCCTGAAAAAATCATCTTTAGCGATGAGGCTCATTTAGAATTCTCTGAGTACATTAAGAAGTAAAACTGACGAATATAACTGCCTAACAAATAACAAAAATTGACAAAGTATACGTACAAATAATCTTCGTAAGATATAAATCGTAAAATTTTTATTGGAAAAGTATATAAAAATTAACAACAAAATACAATGTTAAAATGTGTAACATTTTTTTTACTCTAGAGCTTCAGTGAATACAATATTTTAAATATTTTTTTCTTGTCAGTTTTACACTGAAATCGTATACCCTCGTTCGTTGCACACCGTGATAGAGCTATTATATATATATATATATATATATATATATATATACTGATATCAACCAATCAGAATGGAGACCACTCGATCTTTATCAGCCATTCAGAACACGAATAAAAATCATTTGATAACAACAACAGAACTGATTTTTAATTAAAGGAAGAGTATTTTCATAATATCTGATCTATTTTAAGTTTCCTGTTATTTAACTTTTCATAAAATCTAATCAAAAACCCAATGAAGTAAATCCTTTAATAGTTTAAAAAAGGTACTAAAATTTAGTAAAAAATTGCTTTAGTATACAAATATATGGGTCGTATTCGATGAATTTACCTAGTATAACCCCTTTACATACAATGAAAATATTTTATAATAATTTTTCAATATGTCAAAGAACTGTCGTACACTGTAACATGGGTTATTTTCAATTAACGTAAATATTTCATCAGTATCGACCTCAATAGGTCTTCCTAGTTATACATAAACGTCTAAGTTAAATTACCAAAATCCTCTTTAACACTTTGAACAGTTTACATAATTAAAACAACACTAATAAATAACCTTTAGAAACATTTAATTACATTTATTTAGTGGAAAGTTGTTGTATTTATTTTATAGCTATTTGTTTTTTTACATCATTTTAATTGAATGTATATTATCACTTATTTATTCATTTTTGAGATTTAAGTTAATGTTGCGTGGAATCTCGTAGCAGTGTGTCCAACTTTATTTAACTCCAAAGATAAAACTTTTAAAGCCATTTTTTTACCATTATTAGTGCAGAAACGTGAATATTAAGTACAGGTACATACGCAAAAATAACCCCTATATATTCGTGTAATATCAAACGCTTTAATTAGTGTATACAATACTGTACATCATTGCATAAAACATTAATAATATAAATTTTGAAAATCATGTTAAAGACTTTATTTTTAATATGTATTACATTCTATATTACTTTACAATCCATACATAAATTAATGTAACAATCTTGCTTCGTTCACATTTGATGCAGAAAAATTAAATGGATATATATATATATGGTTGTAACATATCAAGTTCAGCTATTTGGAATTGACTAATGTACTGTAACCTTCAATTGGTTTTAAAAACGGAGTTGTTATTTTTATTTTTTTATACCCTTTAACAAGATAGTGTTCGCAAAAGATTTGCGTCTACTTTTGATGAGATTGAGACACAATGTAGCGGTAGCAGGTAGAAATATCAATGAAGCTTCCGGAGAAGGGCCGGCTAACCAGAGAACAATTCAATTATGCTTAAAAAAAATTCGTTTCGATAATATGAATGTCGACAATGAGCGTCGAGGAAGGCTCAAAACCATTGTGAACGAAGAACATTTGAGAGCCGTGGTGGAAGCTAATCCACATACAACAGTTCGAGCTCTCGTATGTGATTTAAGTGTTAGTGTTATGACTGTTTCTCGTCACTTCGGTGCAATAGGAAAGGTGAAAAAGCTGGATAAGTGGGTGTCACACGAATTGGCAGATAGAAACTGAGACGCGTAGAGATGTGTTCTTCATTGATGATTCAAAATGATAAAACGCCATTTCTTATGATGAAAGTGGATTCTGTATGATAACAGAAAAAGATTTCGACAATGATTAAATGCAAATGAACCTCTAGGACACGCACTCAAACCGTCATTACACAAAAAAACAACTTATGGTTACTGTGTGGTGGGAAAATAAAGGAATAATCCACTATTCTTTTTTTAAAACCAGGCGAAGCAATTACGGCTGATTCATATTGCCGCGAAATCGACAATATGAATGAAAAATTAAAAACAAAACAGCCAATGCTAATCAATAGATATGGGCCAATCTATTGCAAAACAATACTCGACCACACACATCTCGAATCACAATTTCCAAATTAAATTCATTAAATTATGAAATTTACCGCATCCTTCTTGTTCACCAGATCTTTCATCGACAGACAATCATCTTTTTCGCCACTTGGAATATTATTTAAGAAATAAAAAATTCCGAACCCAAGCGGAAGTGATTCAAGGATTCGAAGACTTTATAAGCTCTAAAAATGTCGATTATTACAAAAATCGAATAAATTATCTAATTTCTCGTTGGCAAAAGACCATTGAAGCCGATAGAACTTATTTTGATTAAATATATTTTGTTTTGTTAAAAATATTACGTTTTAATTCTCACCTACAAATTTCTCAATTTCATATTTTACACCCTAATATATATATATATATATATATATATATATATATATATATATATATACACAGACTGAGGAGGGCACCAAAACGAAGCTTCATGAAAAAAAGATTATGGTCACTTTTTGGTGCTTGGCATATGACATCATTCACAAAAACTTCTTAAATCCTGGTGGGTAAATAACAGCAGAAAAATATTGTCAGGAAAATGAAAAAATGCATGAGAAGTTGCATCGTTTATGGCCAGCATTAGTCAATTGAAGAGGACCAATTCTTCTTCATGATAACACCAGCCCATACATCTCACAAATGACTTTAAAAAAATTGAATGAACTGGATTATGAAACTTTATCTCACTCATTTTATTTTCCGGATCTGTCTCCGACAGATTATCATTTTTTTTTACATATTTGAGTAATTTCCAACGAAAGGTTTTCAAAGATCATGCATCACCTCAAAGTGATTTCGATGAATTCGTTAATTCCAGGACTTGAGATTTCTATCTTGTAGGAATAAACAAACTTGTTTTCCGTTAGGAGAAATATGTGCAAGCCAATGATCTTTATTTTGATTAATAAATATAATTTTACTGATATATGCGTCTTTATACTCGATACGTAAAAAACGCAATTATTTTTTCACCAACCTAATATATATATATATATATTAATGTGTATGTTTTAACCGTAAAAATAATATTTACTTACTTAAAATTTATCATAAATTGTAGAGCTTATGTGAAAAGTCCTGTTGAACGCAGAGTGTGTTATGTCCGACACACATTTATTGGGTAAAGTGTTAGTCGAGGGCGTGTCGTCTGACCGGTTTAGTGGATAATTTGTTAGGGCCGTTTGTCGTGTCTGGGTTAGAAAGGTTATTTGTTTGTGTGTGGTATTTAGGTGTTACTTCGGTTTTTCTTAATAGAACTATATTGCTGCCACTATCCGAAAAAGGTACTTCGTTCGTGTAAATGTTATTTATTTATTTATTTATTTTAGAAATTCATCTCTTAGATACTAGAAATATGCAGAATATTAAAAATTTATGATTAAGATAGGAAGAAGTTGTAGATAATAACGGAAAATTATTTTGGAGCAAAATAAAAACGTCAATTTTATTATCGCTGTCTCAAAACTTATTTTAAAAAATCGCATTTATGGGTGATCCAATAGAAAGCCTACCTAAATATGTGTAGTTTATCACAGATATCAATGATTTGACGCTTCTTACCAAAACTACATTCCAAACAACTAGCATTTGATGTGCATTATACATAACATTATTTTAATAAAAAAAAGTATATCTTTATTACATCAAACACTTTCACCTATAAATACATTTGTTTAAAACATGTAAAAACAAATAAATACATTTTAACACTATAACTGCCACATTAGTCAAAATGACTGGTTTTTACAACTTTATTTTAAAATTCCTACTTCATGTTACATTTTTTTTCGTAACGATGTCATGACTTTTACAACGATAACTAAAGAAATAGTATAATGAAATTTATTTTTATTTTTTATTGAAAATAAAAATAATTTTGTATCATGGTTACTTATACCAATACCAGTCAAAATGACTACTACCTGTGAAAGTGTAAAACTGTCCCTGCAATCTGTTTACCGAACACGAATTAACCAGTTTACTCGTTTTGTACAACTTCTCACACGTGCTTAGAATTATTTACTGCGTACCATTTAGTATGATGGTGAAAATTGTCAAGAAAATTCCAGATCGATCATGATGGTAATGCAAAACTAATGCATTCATTCGAAAATATATTTAGTCGTTCATTTAGATCTGGAGACGTAGAATGTGTATTGACGTTTTTGTTGAATGTTGCACTCATATTATATAATATAATAAATAATAAAAAAAAAATAATTATATAGATTATAATAAACGGCATATTATTTCAGTTAGTGTGAGGTGAGAAAAATGAATACAGATATAAATTTTATGTAATCACTAGTTTTATTTTATTTTTATAAGTCCTGAAAATGGCAAAACGATTGAAAATCTCTGAATTATTGGAAAAACTGAACGATATACCAATGGAATGCACTGATATCGAGGATGATGAAATCTATGACAGTGAAGGTGAACCAGAAGAAATTGAA
Source organism: Acanthacorydalis orientalis (assembly GCA_034766995.1). Lineage (NCBI taxonomy): Eukaryota > Metazoa > Arthropoda > Insecta > Megaloptera > Corydalidae > Acanthacorydalis > Acanthacorydalis orientalis. Next base: position 7,314,217 of record CM068321.1, on the reverse strand, counting down.
AATAAACTATGCGGTATACACGATGAACATTTTGGTAGTGAGAATAGTGGTAATGAGCTTTTAGACGAAGAAAATGCTCAGGAGTCCTCAGAAAGTGTTAGTAAATTTGAAAATATTTTGAATTTACGTAAAAAAAGATGTGCTTGAGTGCTTTCAAGTTCTGAAGATGAAAATGAAAGTACACTACAAGATCATCAAAATGAAATTGCTGCAGACGGAACCAGTTGGGAAAAAATTAAAGAAGAGACTAGTCATGGAAAATTACCACTTCATAATATTTTCAAAGACGTACCCGCTCCAACAGGATATTCCAAAAAAAATATTATGAAAGGTGAATTTATGTTCCAACTAGCAGATGAACTTGCCACTGAAAATGCCTTTGAAAATGTAAAACCAGTGATGAAATCACGAGAAGCTAATGTACAAACACCTTCAAAGAGATCACTTTGTTCACGCAAATGGTATCAAATAGGTTACTGTAATAATAATAAGACTACCACTATTTATAATATCTGTAAAAAATATGTATGCAGAAAATGCACTCAAAAGAAAAACTATGTTTGTAAGAAATATGACAAATTATAACTTTTTATACCTAATAATTTACTTTATACTATGAAAATAACTTAACTTTGAAATGAAAATTTATTTTAATTTTTTTTACCAAAGCCTATATTCTTTATTATAGTTATTATTTTTATTGATGTGTAAGTGATAAAATGTCCCAATCCTCATTTAGGGAACATGGTCTCAATTGGGTTAATATGAAATATCAAAAATGTACTACGTAACATGGAATTCCTTTTGTAATAAACTAATAAGTCGATAAATATACAAATATTCAATTATTACGATTTCTTTAAAGACCAGTCATTTTGAGTGGATTTGGTAGAAATAGCTTTGTCTTAACTGTCGGTAGTTCTAGTGATAAACAATATAGCCGATACATCGATTTATGATTTCAGTAAATAAAATGATTTATTATAACCGTATGTAGTAAATTTGTATAAAATTCAGTAAAAATAGTATTAAATATAATTTTTTATTTTTTAGTTACAATTTTATTACTCAAGAAAGTTCATAAGAATGAAAAAGTTTAATAGTATTTTTATGTCATGAAAATCTTGTCAATTGTATTGATATAATTCAAGCTTTCTCTCTCTGTATCTGTATCTCTCTCTCTCTCTCTCTCTCTATATATATATATATATATATATATATATATATATATATATATATATATATATATATAAAGAAATAATTCCGTAACTATGTGATAGTGCGTGAAGAAAGAGAGACTGAGTTGTACTCAAAAACTCACATAAAAAATGGCGAATATCCACTCGTCAGCATAAATCAATTTAGGAGCTACTTTAAGCTACACAAAAGAGGTTCGCCCATTAGCGTCGAGCAGTGGTAGACTTATATACGGTTACAAAACACGACTAGGCCGACGTCGGTTCGCGCTTTCATGCGGAACTTCTTCGCACCGTTTGCACCGCATCAACGTCGACGTTGACGCGTCGTGGATGAAAACGTACACCTTTTTCGGGCCGAGATGAAAAATGAGAACAATATTGCTGAACAAACGAATACGTACGGCGTGACAGATGACGAATTGCACGGCGCGGGAGATGACTCGTGCAAAAAGAAAACAATGCACGGCCTCTTCTGACGACAGATAGCCAGGCCACGGCGATGTTGCTACCGGTTGACGTCGTAACTTTTTCGTTTTTTTCCTACATCTCCTCTCATCTTTCTTTCGGATAACTATTGTTAGCACAGCATCGTTATTTATACCGGTAAAAATATCTACACAGTTTCATTCTGAATTCCAAACTTCGGTTCTTTATGCACCCGTCATTTGTTTGATACTCGACCGAAAAATGATGGAATATTTCAATATATATACCGGTACAAAAAAAATCTTGTAAGATTATAAAATAAGAAAATACAATTGGGATAATTTTTTTTAAACTACTTTATTTTAAATATTTTGGGTCACCCAAAAGTATACGGTTTATTGAATGTTTTAAACAACAAAAAAAATTAATGTTTTAATTTTGATCCAAAATATATTTTCCGTATTCACTGTATATCACTCGATATCAGAGCAGTCCATTGGTATACGGTTCAGTTTTTCCAGTAATTCAGAGATTTTCAATCGTTTTGCCATTTTCAGGACTTATAAAAATAAAATAAAACTAGTGTTTGCATAAAATTTATATTTGTATTCACTTTTCTCACCTCACACTAATTGAAATAGTATGTCGTTTATTATAATTTATATAATTATTTTTTTTTTATTTATTATATTATATAATATGAGTGGAACATTCCACAAAAACTTCAATACACATTCTACGTCTCCAGATCTAAATGAACAACTAAATATTTTTTCGAATGAATGCATTAGTTTTACATTACCATCATGATCGATCCGGAATTTTCCTGATTATTTTTACCATCATACTGAATGATACGCAGTAAAAATTCTAAGAACGTGTGAGAAGTTGTACAAAACGAGTAAACTGGTTAATTCGTGTTTGGTAAACAGATTGCAGGACACTTTTACACTTTCACAAGTGGCAGTCATTTTGACTGGTATTGGTATAAGTAACCATGATACCAAATTATTTTGATTTTGAATAAAAAAAATAAAAATAAAAATCATTATACTATTTCCTTAGTTATCGCTGCAAAAGTCATGACATCGTTCCGAAAAAAATGTAACATGAAGTAGGAATTTTAAAATAAAGTTGTAAAAAACAGTCATTTTGACTAGTGTGATAGTTCTAGTGTTAACATGAGCACGATGAAATGACACTTTCATTAAAAAAAGTTAAGGTTTGGATTTTGAAAACAAAACACATAATTATTTTCGTACCAACCTTATACTTAACTAACAATCTTAATGCATATCTGCACTGTTTCTGTTACAAACATAATAAAACTTGAACGTGATGTTCATTACTAATCTCGACTATACATACACGGACAAAATTCTCGACACTCGCCACTTCGCATACCATTGAACATGAACATGAATCCATGTAGCATAATCCATTCGTCCACATTATTATGACAAATAAAAGTTATCACTTATCGCTGCAGAGCAGACTCTGTCGGAAATGTGCATCTCTCGCGCCTGTCGTGACCGACCGAACTACGGATCGTTTTATCGCACCAGTTCGACAATAAAACGACGTCAGTGTCGAATAAATAAAGAAAAAAGAAATAAACGTATTAAAACGACGAGAAGAAACCCGCTTCTATATTCTGTTATTCGTGTAGACAGAGAGCTAATGTAAGAAAAAGTCAACCAGTCAGTTTATTATTAGATGTCTTGAGAAAAACTCATTCGGGATAAATTCTTATTTTCCTCTTACTTCATTTTATTCTTTACACCCATGTATGTGTGTGTCTCAACGGCGCTAGGGCAAATCTGATGGTATCTCGTTCGTACTTGTAAGTATGTACCGCCAGTTTTGTAACTGTGTTTTAACAATTTATTTTATATTTGTTAAGACGCGCTCCACAAATAAACTTTTCGATGTTTATTGTACACAAAAGAGGATTGTGGTGTTATTATAACACTCAAGCGCAGGTAATTGTAAAGTTTATTTGGTGTTTTCAGATAGCTGTGATACTTATTATACGTGTCAAGTTTATACATATATATATATATATATATATATATATATATATCTTATATTGTTAGATAAATTATGATTATTTATAAATTGTAACATCTGGAATATTTAGATACAATTTTGAATTATATGCACAATGTTTTTTGTTTCTTATTTGAAAGTTTTTAGTACCGAGTGCGGCAAAAAACCTCCCGAATATTGCTCAGCCATTGGTTCGGCGCTAGTGAAGTGGGACGGGGTGTAATGAGGTCTTCCGATAGCATGTCCTTTACCGTTTTTAGTTACCATCATGGCTTGGACGGGTGCACACCGTGGGTTTGTTATTGAATCATTTACCCGAATCAACGAATATGTGATCGCTACGTAGAGAGCTTTTCGAATCCACTTCGCACTCAGTCGAAATGCTGTTCTGAACCGAAAAATCATATTGGTATGGGTTGCAAATTTCCCAGCTACAATTTTGGCGTTAAAATGAAACCCGTCTAGAAAGCTACGGAGTGTTCGGACGCCAAAACAATGTCAACGCAGTGAGACAGTTCACTGTGCAACCTTCCAATCGTTCAGCTCGTAAACATGCTTCTGCTTTGGGGTTGTCTGATTGAACTGTAAGGAAAATTTTACACGCCGATGTTAAATTCCATCCATACAAAATGATAATTGTTCAGAAATTTTATTGGTGGTTGTTCAGGAAGTCGACTGTGAGAGCCGAATGGCATATTGTGAGGATATCCTTCAAAATGTTTCTGCAATCGCTGTTCTGATCACAAGTGACGAACTCACTTTCATTTTTCTAGTTAACAAGGAGAATTTTCGTTACTAGGCGGAAAACAATCCTCATTAGCTTCATGAAAGATTTTTACACAGCCAACGTGTCACTGTTTAGAGCGTTGTTGCAGATTTTGGTGTTTATAGGCGTTACTTTTGTGAGGAGGAAGACCAAACGTTTACAGTAACTTCCCATCGGTATGTGGAGATGCTACGGAACTTCTTGGAACCAAAACTCATCGAAATTGGAAATCCGGATGTGCTTTTTTAACAGGATGGAATCACTGCTCACACGGCGAGTAGATTAATGGAAATCTTGAGAAAACTGTTTCTAGGTCACTTGACCTTATTACGCGCTGACATTGAATGGCCAGCACATTCACCCTATCTCGCCCCTTGTCACTGTTTCTTTGGGGATCATCTGAAAGCTGAATTCTACAAACATCGACCAACAACTAAAGAATGAACTAAAAGATATATATATACATACGAGGGTAGTCCCAGAAGTACCCAGCCTGACCTAGAGATGGCGGTAGTTGTTTGAAAAATATCACTGTATTAGAAAGTACACAATCTATAAAGCATATGTTTCAAGTTTGAGGATGCCACGTTGTTTAGTATTTGTTTGGCAGCCATCAATAGTGAACGTTTTCAGTGAATTTGTGAAAATGGAGAAAATTGGTCATCGTTACGTGATACAATACTTTTATTTGAAAGGCCTCAGCCCAACCAATATAAAAGCTGAACTGGATTCTACTCTGGGTGAGTCTGCTCCTTCGTTTACAACAGTGAAATATTGGGTAGCAGAGTTTAAACGAGGCCGTACGAGCTGCCAAGACGAGCATCGCAGTGGTCGACCAAATGAGGTGACGACTCCAGAAATGGTGAAGAAAATCCACAAAGCGGTACTGGATGATCGTCGACTGAAAGTGCGCGAGCTAGCAGACATAATAGGCATTTCAAAAAGTGCGGTATATCGCATATTATCTGAAAATTTGGACATGAAAAAGCTGTGTGCAAGATGGGTGCCGCGTTTGCTCACACTCGAGCAAAAACAGTGTCGTGAAGATGTTTCAATTGAGAGTTTATCGAAGTTTCACAGCAACAAAGCAGAATTTTGCGCCGTTTCAAAACCATGGATGAAACATGGGTCCATCACTTCACACCCGAGACAAAAGAACAATCAAAACAATGGACTGAAAAGGGAGAACCGGCTCCAAAGAAGGCGAAGACCGTTTCATCTGCAGGCAAGGTCATGGCGTCGGTTTTTTGAGATGCGCGTGAGATAAATTTTATTGACTATCTTGAAAAAAGAAAAACTATCAACGGCGAGTATTATGCGAACTTATTGCAACGTTTGAGCGAAGAAATCAAGCAAAAACGCCGCATTTGGCTAAGAAAAGTGTTGTTTCATCAAGACAATGCACCAGCTCACAAATCCGTTATTGCAATGGCCAAAATTAATGAATTAAAGTTTGAATTGCTACCTCATGCACCCTATTCGCCAGATTTAGCCCCCTCGGATTATTTTCTGTTCCCAAACTTGAAAAAATGACTCAGTGGTCAAAGATTTCCCAACGATGAAGAAGTGATGTCGGCAGTTAATGGGTATTTTGAGGAGCAAGACAGTTCTTATTATAAAAAGGGTATCGAACTTATTGAACATCGCTGGGAAAAGTGTATAGAGCTGAAAGGAGATTATGTTGAAAAATAAATATATTTTTTTCCAAAATTTTTGTGTTTTCTTTGTTGGATTGGGTACTTCTGGGACCACCCTCGTATATATATATATATATATATATATATAACGGTAATGGGGAGGGTGATCTTCTATATCATAGCAAGGTTAACTAAGTTTTTTGGAAATTTTCCTAGCGATAAAGTCAAGATATGACAAATCAACAGCAACATTGCTAAGAATATATGTCAAAGTCTAGATAAAAGGGATCGAATCCCAAGGCTCGACTACACACCACAGAATTACATAACAGATTGGCCAATATCAGACAAAAACTCAAAACCGTCAAAAAAAATTAATTAAAGATTGCTATATGCCAAGAAACTGCATCGACACGCAGGAAATGGCCCGACGAGTGATGCGAAACTTCAGAAATCGTAAATTCACGATTTCAGTGCAAAATTGATAAGAAATTTATTCAAAACATTGTATTCATTGAAGCTTTAGACTAAAAAAAATGTTATACATTTTAACATGTATTTTATTAATTTTTATAAACTTTTCCAATATCAATTTTACGACTTACACTACGCAGGTTATTTGTGTGTATAATTTTTTTAATTCCAGTTAATTGTTAGAGGAAAACGAACATAAGCGAAGGGAGGAGAAGCATCCTGGTATGATTAAAAAAAACTTCCACCAGAACAAGATACTAATAACATGGCAGATATAAGAACCAAAATTGATAAAACCTACAATTGATTTTTAATTTCAAATATATATATAAATTGCATTAAAAAAATGAAATTCGCAACATACAAAAATTACTAAATACAAGGTATATATATATATATATATATAATATTTCTAGGTAAGGAGTAGACTTCAATGTTTTATATTATTTAAAAAACCATTAACGTAGTAGAATACAATAAATTCAAAATGAAAAAGATTTATGAAATATTTCGTTTTCCTTTTAGATAGACTAAAAACTATACATGTATGTACATTCATACATACATACATACATATATATATATATATATATATACACACATACATTTATATATATACATACATATATATATATATATATATATATATATATATATACACACATATATATATATATATAATTTTTCAAGCCATACCAATATTTCACAAAATACCAAATTCTCCAAATATTATATTAAATTTCTTTCATATACTCATAGCAGATGTATGTCGAACGTCACATTTTTTTGTTGAACTATAAATCCTCATAAATGTTTCACATTTATACAAACTGAATACTTTCCAATGTTTATATATATATATGTATATGTATATGTATATGTATATGTATATATATATATATATATATATATATACTACTTTCGAATGACAATAAACAAATATAGTAAAGTGCATTAGAAATGTAATCAATGTTAAAAACCAAAAATCAGTTTTCAATTAGATTTCCAGAGCAGGAGTTATTTTAACAATTAATTTTATAAAATAGAAAATATCTCCAACGTAAACAAGTTACATTTTTATACATACAGATGTGCACACTCACATGTTAATTATTTACTTACAAAATATATATATATATATATATATATATATATATATATATATATATATATATATGAAATTGGCTACAATCACATTTTTTATATAAAAGTATCTGTATCAACAGTGAATAAGTTTGTTTTTTTTTTAAAAAAAACAGACGTTCAAGTTGACTGTGTAAATAATTTTTTTAAAAAAATATATACTTGTGTATATAATACTTTTTATTTTTTAATTTCTTATTATTGACTTTAGAAGGATTACTAATTAAATGCATAATGGGAAAATGGAGAGTTTAAAAAGCTCTATTTAAAATCAAAAACAAAGTGTAAAACTCTTACCAGGCAAACAGTAAATTATAAAAAATTAGGTACAAGACAATTTTTGAATCAAACTCTCAATATCACAAAATAAATGACTAACACTAATCATTATACGAATTGAAATAATTATTTTTTATAATGTGTATTTGTTATATTCAAAACCTTATAATATTTAGGTAACATTGAAGAATAGTATATGGTTAAAGAAACTGTCCATCTACCTGTATACTCGTTGTTGAAGATACAAATCCTTGAAATCAAACGCAGCAGACAAAACAAAATTCGGTCAAAGAACAGCTGTAAAAAAGAAAACGTATTAAATATAGAAAAAGAATAAAAATAAAAAAGAAATGATTTTTAGAACTAAGAGTAAAACGTTTTCGTAACAATATCACAAGTAACCAAAATGGAGTGTCATACAGTAATAACATTTCTGATAAAAGAATGGGTTACACAACACCAAATAAAATAACGATTCGATGGCAAATACGGAGAAGATTCCTCTTTATAATTCACTATAAAAGAATGGGCTAAGAGATTTCAGATGGGAGAAGAGAAACTGGAAGATCAATCGTGTCTCTGTCACTGTGTGAAAGTCCTCAAGTCCGATTCTATTTAACTTATCGAAGACCTGATGTTTAGTGACTGGTGCTCAAAAGCGAAATAATTATAAACAATGTTCAATCTCTCAAAAACAACTGTTCATTGATTTGTTCATGGCCTTTTAGGTAATAAAAAGGTCAATTCAAAGTGGGTACCTAAACTCCTTTCGATTATTCAGCGTCAGCGTTGAATAGCCGGCGCACGTTCATTTTTAGAACACTGTGAGTCATCCAAATGCGCTCACGGCAAGAAAGGATGAAAAAATCGTACTTTACTATAATTTCTGTCTAAATAATAATCCATATACGAGGATGGTCCGAGAAGTACCCGACCCAACAAAGAAAACACAAAAATTTTGGAAAAAAATATATTTATTTTTCAACATAATCTTTCAGCTCTATAAACTTTTCCCAGCGATGTTCAATAAGTTCGATACCCTTTTTATAATAAGAACTGTCTTGCTCCTCAAAATACCCATTAACTGCCGACATCACTTCTTCATCGTTAGGAAATCTTTGACCACTGAGCCATTTTTTCAAGTTTGGGAACAGAAAATAATCCGGGGGGGCTAAATCTGGCGAGTAGGGTGCATGAGGTAGCAATTCGAACTTTAATTCATTAATTTTGGCCATTTCAATAACGGATTTGTGAGCTGGTGCATTGTCTTGATGAAACAACACTTTCTTCTTAGCCAAATGCGGCCGCTTTTGCTTGATTTCTTCACTCAAACGTTGCAATAAGTTCGCATAATACTCGCCGTTGATAGTTTCTCCTTTTTCAAGACAGTCAATGAAAATTATCCCACGCGCATCCCAAAAAACGACCTTGCCTGCAGATGGAACGGTCTTCGCCTCATTTGGAGCCGGTTCTCCCTTTTCAGTCCATTGTTTTGATTGTTCTTTTGTCTCGGGTGTGAAGTGATGGACCCATGTTTCATCCATGGTTATGAAACGGCGCAAAAATTATGCTTTGTTGCTGTGAATCTTCGCTAAACACTCAATTGAAACATCTTCACGACACTGTTTTTGCTCGAGTGTGAGCAAATGCGGCACCCATCTTGCACACAGCTTTCTTATGTTCAAATTTTCAGATAATATGCGATGTACCGCACTTTTTGAAATGCCTACTATGTCTGCTAGCTCGCGCACTTTCAGTCGACGATCATCCTGTACCGCTTTGTGGATTTTCTTCACCATTTCTGGAGTCGTCACCTCATTTGGTCGACCACTGCGATGCTCGTCTTGGCAGCTCGTACGGCCTCGTTTAAACTCTGCTACCCAATATTTCACTGTTGTAAACGAAGGAGCAGACTCACCCAGAGTAGAATCCAGTTCAGCTTTTATATTGGTTGGGCTGATGCTTTTCAAATAAAAGTATTGTATCACGTAACGATGACCAATTTTCTCCATTTTCACAAATTCACTGAAAACGTTCACTATTGATGGCTGCCAAACAAATACTAAACAACGTGGCGTCCTCAAACTTGAAACATATGCTTTATAGATTGTGTACTTTCTAATACAATGATATTTTTCAAACAACTACCGCCATCTCTAGGTCAGGCCGGGTACTTCTGGGACCACCCTCGTAATGGTAGCTTGCAGGTGAATCATCGTCACGAAAAGCGTAGGTGTCTCAATCCACAAAAAAGTTCATAGCCAATTTTTTTTGTAGTTTACCTGGCATTTTGTTAACAGATTTTAAGGAGCGCAATACCACTGTTCATGACCCATATTATGTAACACCACTGCATAAACTGCGGGGTAATATTAGGAAAACGACGCGGAAAACTAACAAAAAGAGGGCGTTTGATGCACGACAATGCATTATCGCACACTTCTCCTGTTCCTCAAGCCACTGTTAGAGAGTGCAGCTTCCAAGAACTTGATCACCAAACCTACATTTCAGACATGAATCCTAGCGATTATGGCCTTTTTGTGTTCATTTTTTTGTTCAATGTCGAGTTATTCGTCATGTACAAAAAAAATCGCTTTTGCTATTTATTGTAAAAATTAGGTAATATTATATATATATATATATGTAATTTTAGGACATTTTAGAATATTTCTAAGCAGCTTTCTCTTTCTTTCGTGAATCATACGTCTGCTATCTAGATAAAGTATTATAGGGTATAATAGAAAAACTTGGAAAGTGAATAATGTTTGTATTTATCCTCCCAGATGAGTTTTACTGATAGTGATGAAAATATATCTTTATATCCAAGAAAACAGAAAAGTGATAACACCTGTAACGTCTTCTGATGAAAGTACTGATGAGGTTGAAGAAGATAATGAAGATGTGGTTTTACATACAAGGACACAGAAAAGAAATATCAGTAATTTCAACGTCTTCTAATGAAAGTAGTGATGGGGATGAAGGAGGTAATGAATCCGATAAAGAAAATAAAAATTCAAATGTACAATGGAATATTAGAGGTGAAGAGCGAGCTCCATTTAAATTTACTGCTCATTCTGGCCCAAATTTCACTATTCCCCATTCGTCAAACATCAAATGTGTTTTCTAAATGGAAACATTTTTAAATTATAACTTACTAAACATAATATTAGAGCAAACTAACTTATATGTCGAGGAATATTTGAAAATTCTCCTAAATTTGAAACAACATTCAAGATTAAAAAAATGGATGCCAACAGACAGTAATGAAATACGATTTGTGAATTATTTACCAATAAAATTAAAAATATTTCAAAGAAACAACCAAAAAAAAATATTATTTTGTTATAATTTAACTGAATCTTACAGCAAGTGCATTTATTGTGTTTTCGTCGAGTATACTAGTCATCGCCTAGAAATAATTAAGCACACCAGTGCACACTCTCAAAATAACACAAAACATTTAAGAGGTTAAAAATAATGGACAGCGTTTTAATGATGACAATGAGCTGAAGCCACTTTAACACGAAAACGGAAAATTATTTTTATAAATGCTTAGAATTACTAATTAAGCCCAGTAAAAAATGTATTGAAGTTAAAGAAAATTGTAAAAAAAAATAAAATCTTGTTTTTTTTTATTTACATTCCCTTCTATCTAGGCCGAGAATATTTGGCGCTATTCTTGATATATTATGAAGAGAAAACTTCATACTATAATATCACAAAACGTAATTTTTGAAATACAAATATTCTTAATTTCCATTTGGAATTATGTACTTGTAAGAAATTTATGTATATGTATATATATATATATATATACATATGAAGTAATATTTGTTACAGAAACAGATACGAGGTTTTCTAGAAATGAGGTTTTGTTATATTAGTGTGCCGATATAAAGTCCGCGAAAGTAAAATCTGAAATAAAACTGAACATGTACATAAATACTTTTTCGTTTTATTAAGAAGTAGCTTGTAAACTGAAATCGTATTTTTATGACAAACCATACAGATGAACGATAAACTTTTATGTTTATTTGAGAACTCACGAAGGTATAATAAAAATGTAAAAATGATAATAAACGAAAAACGACGCTACACAATTCAAATTTCTCAACATTCTGTTTTACAACATTATTCAACACTAAATTAAATATTTTAAAAAGATTTCCAATTAAAAGTATTTAAATATTACTTCGTGATTATTGTAATTAAACTGCTCTTACTATTTTCAAATAAGAAGCAATTTTTTGAATCAATTATTAAAAAAATAAACATACTATGAAAAGAACTGATATTAGAACGAATAAGTACAACAAATACAAACTCGGTTCAAAGAAGAAAATAGTTTTAAATTAAATAATTAATTAAACACAGATAATATGAAACAGAATGAGTAATGACAACGCTAGTATTACAATACAGTTCTGGCGCTGTGGCTAAATTCACTTTCACAAATAAATTTTCCACTCCCTTCACAAACCATAAACATTTTTTTTAGCCAAAAATGTTCAAAAGATGATTATTTATCATTTTTGATTATTAAACGGATTTGTACGACGTAGCACTCACCCTCAGAGAGCCTCGACATTCTGAACCACACTCCGTATAGTCCAGATCTAGCCTCTACTGACGTTTATTTGTTACAGAATTTGAAAAAAGAGTTACGAAGGAAGAACTTTGAGAATGATGAAGAGGTCAAGGCAGCAATTCTGGGCCGACAGACCAAAAAATATTTTTATGGTTTAAAGAAACTTATTCAAAGATTTGAAAAGTGAATTACAATCAAGGGAAAATATCTTGAATGAGAATATTTAGTTTTATTTTAGCTTCCTCCCTTTCAATACAAGAACTTTTTTACCTCTCCTCGTACTTTTACAAAAATGTAAGTTGAAATATTGGTATATATATATACACACACATATATATACATATACATATACATATATATATATATATATATATATATGTATATAGGATTTTCCAATAATGACGAAATATTTTAATTTGAAATAAAATATAGAATTAGCTTTGAAATTTCAAGTTACTTTATTGTAAATAATAGTTGGGAGTATTCCATTGATAAATGAAAAATAAAAGCATGTAAATTACCCCCGCGTGCTTTCTTACAAGTAACTATTCTTTAGTTAAAATTTTCAACAACATCCCTACACAACTGGGGATCTATTTCACTAATTACTCTTCGGATTTCGTCTTTATACAGGAAATTGTTTTAGGATTATTGGAGTATAACTTTTCCTTTAACGTGATCACTAGGAAAGTAGTTCGACGGTGTTTAATCACAGGATCTCGATGACCAATTAATGTCTGCATTTTTGGGAATAACGCGACTACGAAATTTCATTCTCAATAAATCAATTGTTTCATTAGCTGTATGGCTTGTTGCACCGTCCTGTTGGAACCATATGCTCTCCAAATTAATATCAGTCAATCCTGCCCACAAAAAAATGGTTATTATTTTTCTGTATCGTTTTCTATTCACAGTAATCATTTGACTAGCCCGATTCTCAAAAAAGTAAGAATCAATTACTACATCTGACTAAAGTGCGAACAAATAGTCACTCTTTCTGTATGCAGTGGCTTCTCAGTAAGCAGCCTTGAATTTTCTTCGCCCCAAATTCGGTACTTAACATAACCAGAGAGATTGAAATAAGCCTCACCGCTAAAGTTGACTTTTTCATAAAAACCGTGTTGTTGTTCCAGTATTTAATTAACAAATCTTCGACGAAGTAAATAGTCTGCTGGCTTCAATTATTGTGTTAACTGAACCTTATCAACCTTCGGAAATAAATCCTTATGCAAAATATACCATGTGATCGTCTGTGAAAGGCCCAATTGCTGTGAATATCGTCAAATTGCCATTCTAGGCTCTTCCGATACACTTTCACGAATCAAGTCAATGTTTTCTTCAGAACGAGCACTACGTACGCGTGTTGGTGCTTCTTTATCCTTAACCGATCCACTCTCTTCAAATTTACTCACTAATCGAAGAATTGTTGATTTAGATGGACGAGTATGTCGAGAATAAATTTCGAGTAATTTACGAAATGATTTTTTTATAGAACGCCCATTTTCATAATATAATTGTATTATTTCCGTACGTTGTTTTGTTATATACGAAGCGATAAGTAAAAATGACAACATCAAAATTTAACAAATGTCAAAAAAATACATTTGTCACTTTAACATCTGTGAGATATAACCTCTTAAAAAATTGTGTCCCTGTTGGAAACCCATTTATATATATATATATATATATATATATATATATATATATATATATATATATATATATATACAGTTAAGTGGAAAATATAAATAGATAGTATTTATGTTACTAAGTAAATTGACAGAAGATTAAAAATATGAGTTCATACAGGACTTATACGAAACTCGATTAGTATAAAAATAGACACCGATTTTTATTCTTTATGTATAAATTTAGATATGACGTCTAAACACTAAGAAGTTTAAATTTTTATACGAAATAAACTCCAACACTACTCTTATATTAAATAATTCAGAAGTGGACATGTAAACGCCTAAGAGTAAACTTAAGATATTTTTACAAATTTATGTTACCAATTGCCACTATCAATTTCATCGACAATTTAAGACCAATGTATTTATCCTCGTTTAACACGAGTCTACTAACACACACACATATACATACATACATATATATATATATATATATATATATATATATATATATATATATATATATATGTATATATATGTGTGTGTGTGTGTGTGTATGTAGGACGATCAGCAAATTGGAAATAAATTCCACTTTAATATTATTAAAGAGCCGACATTAATATATATATATATATATATTGGTCGTGTCTAAATCCTTCCGGTAATTCCCACAGGTCGACGACGGACGGACGGATGGACGAACGTGTTTCCATCCCTGACAATATTTCAACTGTCGTGCAAAGGAGGAGACACGTGAGTGAGAATATCGCCCGTATTAAACGTGGAGCGATCCCTGGGTGCGCGACGGCCTGTTTGTCACGCAGGTGAAGTGTTTCGATTCTAGATTAGACACATTTTTGGGTACAAGTCGTAAATCCGATCAGCGCCACCGCACAAATGGACGACAACTTGACGGCCGTGAAACGGGTAGGGGACGTTTTTCAGCGACGTGTGTTTTTCTTCTTATGTGTATGTTTTTCTTTTACGTCGGAGAATGTACACTTAACGCGCAACTGTTATTGTTTTCGTTTAACCTCGGACGTTTTAATAAAAATTTAACGTGGATCTGTTTTCTTTATAACATTGTGCTTCCGTCGAAAATAATCCTCTTACATGCATTGGTTGTGGTGTTTATATTAAGTTACAATAATGGTTCATGGTTGCAGTAAAATTTACTTTCAAGAAACCTCGAATTGAAAATAAAACAGAAATTAATTAATACGAATTATTATAAATAAAAAATGCCATTTGTTGTTATAGTCTTTGTACTTTTAGATCATCTGAACACCTGTTTTACATTACTAGTTTCAGCATGTGTACTGTCTTCAGATATATTTTAAAGACTGAATAATATCTAAATATGGTACACGTGCCAAAACTAGTAGTGGATAGCAGATACTCAGATGATTCCAAAACGACAAAGACTATCATAATAACGCTTCAAAGAAATCGTGAGTATAAAAACAAACAATTTTATTGTTAAAAAATTATCAGTAACAAAATAAAAATAATAAAATACTTTTAATAATTCTGGCATGTGTATTTTACTGACTTTTTTACAAAATAAGAATCTTAAAATGAGAATAGACATAATAAATTCACCTTAAGAATTCATTGTGGCCGTAGTCCAAGATATTCCTGTAATGAAATTTTACCGTTTTGGTCATAATTAGAAATATTTCAAATATGCTCATCGCTAGTGTTTATTATATGAGGGTAAGAACAAAGATTCTCGACCTAAATAGGAAGGAAAGTAAATAAAAAAAATACTATTTCTCTATATAATGTCCTTTACTAATGTTCTTACCTAAAATAATACCTTTCCGATTTCATGAAGGTGTCATTGCACTGTCGACCAAAAGGCACAAAGTATGTCAGCTATTTTTTGCACAGTCGATCTTGGATCCGACTCAACCAGTGACATTAAGGCACCATTATCGAATTCAACATATCGCCAGTGATCCATAAAATGAGGATCACTAGTGAAACGCACCAATGCGATTACAGATATCAAAACATACAATCATAATTTTAAATACACAAATATAATTTTGACACCATTACTAAATTTCACAAATGAATCTCACTCTCTACATAGTATAAAAATGTTCTTATCAAAATGTTTAGTCATTGATTACTATACAATTTTATTTTATTGCACGGATTTCGATGCCAAAATATTTAAGATTTGTAGAAAACAAATTTTCTTTGCAATTTAAAGATGATATCGCCATTAAAAATACACAAGAGAAAAAAGTAACGCAAATAATTAAAATAAATACTTTGTATAAAAGTGTGCCTATATAACTTACAAAAAAAGGACAAAAATGCATAACAAGTAAGTCCTTTCACTTTTCATTAAACATTATTACAAATATTTTACTTTAGTTATACTGACGAATTTCAAAGAACTATTCCGAACAAATCTTATATAAATCAGTCGTAAATCAACGTTTAAATCAATACAGGATTGGTCAATGTATCGTGATATCGAATCTGATCACACGAATACAAAAATTGTATTTACACAACAGAAAAATTAAATTCCCGATAATATCGTACTTTGTATAAGCCATACGGCCAACAAAATCTCAATTTCGAAAAATGAAAAAAAATGTATGTATTCAACAGACGTGCCTGATGTTCAGTTATGAAGCTTACGCTGCTTTATATCAACGGAATCTTTCGACGGGTATCGATTGTGTCGGTATCAGAACGGTCAGACAAACGAGTCAATATTAGGTTCATTCACAGCGGGTAATGAATATTTGAATTATCTCAAGTACTACGAAACATAATGCGGCTCATTCCAACGTTAATAGAAGATTGTTGTGATTTATGTTCGTGTAAAAGGAAATAGATTAAACAGCTATTTTATTACATTATCTCTATTTGAAAAATGTAGGTAGAACTTATGTGTATACATACATATATATATATATATATATATATATATATATATATATATATATATAAAAGAGTGATTTGAAAACTAACTTGATTTTATATTAGAGACAACAGCTTGAGTTTTATAAAGTGTTATTGTTTATTTTTCGACATAATCTCTTCGAAACTCCACGCACATGCCCCAACCTTTTTCCAGCTTCGTGATTCCCTCACGGAAGTGGGTTTCTTTGAGGTCCTCAAAATAGCTTTTTGTGGCCTATGTCACTTCTTCATTCGACCCAAATCGCTTTTCAGCCAGGAAAATATTGAGTTTCAGCAACAGATGAAAGTCTGAGGGAGCCAAATCAAGTGAATACGGTGGATGTGCAAAGATTTCAAACTTCGATTCGGTCAATTTTTGCAGAAAGATAACGTTTTAATGAGCTAATACATTGTCATGGTGAAACAATACTTTTTTCTTGACCATTTCGGGACGATACCTCGCAATCGCTGCCCGCAAGTTCTCAAAATCCTACCCAGTATTAGCTAGTAACTGTTTTTTCTTTCTGAAAATAGTCGATCAAGAAAATTCCTTTCGCAATTCAGAAAACTAA
>CM068321.1:7221525-7291525 GCA_034766995.1 Acanthacorydalis orientalis | reverse complement strand
GCAAGATAAAAGTGTGGGTTGAAAAGTATAAAAAAAATAGTTTTACCTAATTTTAGAGAACTGAAACAACATAGTGATAATATGTAATATTTTTATTTTTACATTACCCTTTAATATTTTTTTTTTCGTTTTTAAATAAATCTATTTGTTTGCAGAAATGTCAATGTTTTTAATTCTACAAAACAACAAAGTCGAATAAAAATAAGTCATTTGAAATTGTGAAAAATAAATGAATATAAAATTTACTATTAATTTATGAATAGAAAAATCCAATAAATATATTCCGTATATAAAGTTAATAACAGATTGTTTGTATACACGTACCTAAATTCAAATACGATATTAATTTAATTCAACGTAATTTAAGATTTTCGCACTGAATCTTTCAGACAGATTTACAAGTTATGCTTCATTGACATACCGTTCAGTCACTGCTTGACACTGCGCATTAAATTTTGAAATTTACTTTAGCAGCTGACTGACAACATTACAGTCTTGTTTTACCTTTTCCGGTATTCGAAGCGAATGAAATGGTGATAAACAATGACGTGCACTTACTAGATCGCAGTGAAATTATTAATATACACACAATTTATATATATATATATATATATATATATATATATATATATATATGATAAAGATTCTAATCCTTTATCGTCATCTGGGTAAAATATGTAAAAGCTTTCGAAAATGAACCTTTTTTTCACTTTACAAAATACAAAAACATTTTTTTGGTCAAAAATATCTAATAAATCAATGAGAAATAATCAGAAGTGATCAATAATGATTTACTAGATGTTTTGATTTAGAAAAAAATCTATGGGTGTGAAGTAAAAGAGAATTTTCTTGTGAAAATGAAATACACTTACCCAAGAGATGACAGAATGTTATAGTGAGCAATAGAAAATATATTAATGATTTGATCCTATTTTCTATATTATGAAAACCAAGGCGTTCAACAATTAATTTGTAATAGTGAATTCATGCACACTGTCAAAACTGTATTGAGATATGTAAACACTTTTTAACTTCTTTTGTGTACAATAAAGTCTCCCGTTTCGCTTGATCTCAATTAAAACGATTGCAAACAATTGAAAGGTTTCATTCAAGAAACTTTAATTGGAAGTTAGGACAGCGGTAATATCTTATTGAAATTAATAAGAAGGTGGATTAATTTCAAATTTGATTTCTTCAAACACGTCGATTTAATGAACAGACTAAGGATTGGTATTGAAAAAGGAAAAGTCATCAAGTACTGTTTGATTCATTTCAAGATATTTTATCTTAACTGAATTAATTTTTCTAACTATGTGCTGTCTGATTATTATTGAAAGAAGAAAGAAAAGAGATCTTATAATTTCTTATTAAGATATAAATTCATCACTGAAAACTGAAATCAATGAAAAGTAAATAAGTGATTCGTAAAACTCATATTTTCATAAATAAACTTTAAGTCATGATAAAATAAATAAGCATTAAATCAAAATTTAACAAATGGTGATTATTTCCAGTAACTACATTAAAGTTTTAGTTACTAAACGATATTATGATTGCATTATACAAAATAATTTTTCACAGAAAAATCCATGAAAAGTGTAAATTCATCTTATTATCGATTCTCCTTTATCTGTATGTATATATATATATATATAAATATAAATATATATATATATATATATATATATATATATATACATATATTATTCAATGCGTTCCTAGCGTAAGGGGATTTTCATTGGATGAATAGAGGAACTCAAGCGTTGTCGTCGTGGGTGGTCAAGTGGAATAGTCTGCAACATTAACCGAAAAGTTCACACAGTTGACATAGTATATTTTATTCGGATATAATTTTATGACATCCTGCGACACATTTATACTTTTTTTGTTATTTCCTGAATGCCGGACAGAGAATATATATATATATATATATATATATATATATATATATATATATATATATATGATAAAGAAAACATTCTATAAATACTAGTTAAGAGCTTGGGATAACCATAAAAAAAGTACGTGACTAAGTTTATAGTAAAAGATGGAAAATAACAGTTACTATCAAGTTGAAAAGTTATTCTTTGGATAACATGATAAAGTAAATATAATATTATATAGATATATACACAAACATACGTACATATTAGTTAATTTATGATGAAATATATCATTCAACAAAACATTGTACTAAATAGATTCTCATATAATATTAATCGTGACCATGATGCAGAATTAACAATAACCAAATCAACCTTATTTAATAATAAATTTCATGAAATGTACAATGACACGCACAAAATGCCTGTCTATATATGTTGAGAAGAGGTGATCTACACGAAAAAAAATTGTTTTATGGAAATTTTACGACAAAATTAATGACGGAAAACGCGTTACACCGCGGGTTTAATATGAATGGAAACTATACGAAAGTCGATGTTACGATTTTTTGTATATTAAACAAATCTTAATAACTTTAAAACTAGAACGTACGAGTATATCCAAATAAGCGATACATGGTTTAATAGAGCAAAGATGTGAGACCGTCACAACATTGTCGTCAAATTGTAGTGTAATATTATCGGTTCGTCCCACGGAAAAATTAATGTAGCTCAAGAATGCGTGCGTGAAGGATGTTATGTGAGGTACCGTTTGACAGAACTGAACAAGTGCTATAAAATAAAATACCAGCAGTGACAATAGTGAAACCAATTAAAAAGATATACACTGATGAAGTGTTGAAACTGGACTAATTTTCTCTAAAATTTTAAAATGTCCAAATAACTTCAAAACAAGAAGGTAAATAAGTATCGTAAAAGTTTACAAAGTGAAAGAAAACTAAATGAGGAATCCAAAAAGATACCTATGACAGCAGCAGAATGAATTCGGAGGATAAGGCAGCGTCGACAAGTTGAGGCGAACAACAGTCACGCGAATGCTGCAACGCCTAATGCAAGTTCACACGGAATAGATGTGATGGAATCGATGGAATGCCACGAAACAGAAGCAGATGTAACGTTTGAGAATAGATGTTTAGTGTTTAAAACCCACTGGCATCTGGAGACCGAACACTATGAAAATACATTTTATGGCAAGAAGTTGGGTTCTGTTTGTGGAGTTTGCGACCGCATATGGTTCGAAAATAAGTGAAACAACCAAATGCAGCTATATTGTAATTCTTACAACAGGAATTTACAGATGAAGACGTTCAACAGTTCAGGTTGTGCTCAAACTGCTTTACATTAGTTAAGCAAAGAATGATGCCAACGTTGAGTAAAATCAACGGTTCCACGTATCCGCTGAAGCCAACACACTTGCCAGTCAACTATATCGAGATGTTTCTTTTTCAAGTAATGCTTTACTACACATAGCATGTCAGAACAATAGTTAGTGACTGGCCCTGGGATCCCAACATACCACTTCTGCTCACCAGGGACTTTAACATTGATGCGTCGAACGATCGTCTGAAACAGTTTCTGAAAGACGAGTTTAGATCCAACGGATCGGACTGAATTCATAACTTTAAACAATACCACTATAGACTTAATATCCTCTAGAGCTATAAGTGTAGCATGTCAGTCTTAGATATTGTACTACTCGTACCATTATCCTGTCTTTAACAAAATGTTATAAATTAGTCAGCATTGTGAGAAATAAATAAAAAGACACACAAGTTTGTTGTGCTCATTTGTTTCTTACCAACCCTACAAACACCACGCCCCGACAACACCACTTAAGTAAGACGTTTTCCGCCAAAAACTTCAGCGGTAGTGATTCCTACACTGCCTACCAATTTTTATTAAATATAGAAAGATTATTATTTCATGCATATATATATATATATTTATATATATATATATATATATATATATATATATATATAAATAATTTCCATTTTTGAATATGTTTCATTTGCACCAAATTACTTTTTCCAATTATTTGCACACTACTGTTTATATTGACTTGCACGAATTTAAATTAGTGCAAGTTCATACACTAATACTATATCGAATATGTATAAATGTCTAGTTTTTAGGAATGATTTAATGATAAATATATATATATATATATATATATATATATATATATATATATATATATAACTTTGTACATATAAGTATTCTTAAACATTGTTTGTATACAGTTTGTCTACTAGGAAGAACAGTGAAAAATGCGGATAAACGAATGATAGATTCTAGAAAAACGACGTTAAGAAAAATAACGAAGCGGTGCTCCATTTCATTCGATGTCATGACACACACTTGTCATCTCGTTACTACAAGGGATCCGCATGCAAAGCAGGTTCTCGTAGATCGTTGTAGGAAGGTCTCGTTGCTGTTTGTATACATACACGCATACTTATACGTCCTGTTGACGATATTTCGCGTCTATAACAATTTATAATGTCGGACTTAACTGACAAAATGCCTAAACAACAATTTGTCTCGGTCGTCGCAATGGAAGGAGGTAAATAGAAGATCTTCCGCCATTTTGGATTTTTATACTGTTGCGTTCGTTTATATATATATATATATATATAAGTTGGTTGGTTAGTGGGATTTTAGGGCACTTCCACATTTTATATATAATGTACGTGAAATATGAAATATAACCTTATAATATATTTTTTTTTAGTCCAAATTAAAATATCAAGTAATATTTACATAAAATGAAAATTTTATTTTTCAAGAAAAAAATGTTACATTAATTTCGTTCCAGATTTCATTATATTTTATGTGTAACATATATATTTGTTCATTTTTATGTTGTTTTTATTATTTTCACTTGATTTTATTTGTTCTATAAAAACTCGTACATAAAATTACTGTGACTACAAAAAAGAGAAAATTGAATTAATTCAGAAACTATAATAACATTTCACTAAAAAATGTTGTTAAATACTCAATTCGTTTTTGATTTGAATATTGTTAATAATATATTAATTCATAACATATCAATAACATATTAATTCATTTTCATAAATGAAATTATATAAAAATTATAAAATAAACAATTTAAAACGATTCTTGTAAAAAAATATTCCATATCTGATTGTTATAGTATTTTGATATACTTGTACAATTCAATGTAAATGTAATTATTACTTTAGTGTAAATACAAAAAATCTAAATTTAAAATATGAACTATATATATATAATTTTTCATTGCCTTTATTACAACTACTAAAATATCAAAAATAATGGGTATGATGTATTTTTTTCTTAATTTCAGCAGATTATAATTATATATATATATATATATATATATATATATATATATATATGTATATTTAACCAAAATATTTCAAGAGATGTTTCATTAATAATACTTAACACATTCCCATAATCAATTCATTAATAATGATTATATTTTGAGCGGAGTAAAAAGTAATGTAAAGTCCATAAATGTAAAGTCTATTATTATATAAAACAATTAAACATTTCAAAACTACATTTGATAAGTTATACAAAATAATTAAATTTTAAAACTGTTATTTTGTTTTTCACTGTTAATATATGAAACGATCTCATATTTTTATCATCGTTACAAAGTATCAGACTCAAATAAGTTCATACAATTGAAGGTTGGTTCAATTTACATTCTACTAATATCAAATCGGATACCGATATGCGTATATCAATCGGTATGTATTGAATATTGCAAATATTTCTCTGTGCACACGTAGGGGAAAAATTCTACTTGGAGATAAGTCACATCGTTGCTCCGGAAATTACGTTCCATAGATATTTCTGTAATGTTTCCTGGTTCAATATCAATTTAGTATCATTACATGTACACACATATACATAATATGTATGTACATATGTATATATATATATATATATATATATATATATATATGTATGTATGTATGTATAATATATATATATATATATATAGCTCTGTGTATGAAAATTTAAAATTCTTTACATTTACAACAAAAATGAATATAATCTATGATCGAAGTCCTGAATGTATCACCGGTTTCAGTATATATTCTGTTTATATGTTGTTTACTTTGTGTTTTCGTATGTCAATTGGAGAGTTATTGTGTGGATACATTCATATTTCATTGACGGTTATGAACGGAATTATAATTTATCATTTATTTTGAGTATAAAAATGAAATATGTAATTTTCAAGTACTAATTTCATTATTGAACTATGCATTTAGTGTATACAAAAATAAAGAATATCTTTATTTAGTAATTATTTGTCTTATTTAGTATTTTCTGCTGGTAACAAACGTTTTAACGTGTAGAAAATACATATTTGTATGAACAAAATACATTTGTTAAATTGAATATTAAAGATAAAATAGAGAACAGTTTGTTAGATTAGTATACAATTCTGCATATATTTATTTATATATATATATATATATATATATATATATATATATATATACATATATACATATATACATATATACATATACATATATATATATATATATATATATATATATAGTTATATATATATACATATATATATATACATATATATATATATACATATATATATACATATATATATATATACATATATATATATATACATATATATATATATACATATATATATATATATATATATATATATATATATATATATATATATATATATATGTATATATATATATATATATTCATACATATTGATTACATATTTAATAATGTAATATAAATGATTATATTTGATATATTTTAAAAGAAACAGATATATATTAATTAATTATTAATATAAAATAAATGTGTAGTTTCATATTCAGACTCAGCGCTACGTGTGCTGTATATTAAAATCAAAACATAAACAACGTTCATTTGTTTACTTTTAGAAATTATTGACTCCTGTGTTTCTATTGTTTATACCTATTATGATGCTGGTCATGCTGGTCAATAACAAATTATTTTATTATTATAAAAAAAATATTTATTAGAAATAAAATTCTCCTGCGTATTTTGAATAAAAAACAAAAGGTATGTTGTAATAGATTTATCATAAATTATACTTCATGTATTAATAAGTGCACTGCAATAGAAATATGTATAGTGTTCAATTGTTTAAACATTGTATATATGTATTATAGAAGTATTTTAAGAATTAGTATACATATTTCAATAATAATTATGAAAATATAAAGGAATGGTTTTGTATTGAATAATACTTTTTTTATTATTGTTTGCATTTAGTATTCCAATGTATTTTTAATTACTATATATATATATATATACACACATATATATATATATATATATATATCTAAGTATATGATAAATAATTAAAATTACTTACTATTATTGTAACAATACAATTTTTGTAATTATTAAATGCATATATTCTGTGTATTTAATATAATCATTTTATTAGATATAAAAAAGTTTATTTTTTGCAATATAAGTGGTATATGTGTGATATACTTAAATCAAAAAATTAACAATATTACATTATTTATTTTTAAACATTAATATAAATGTGTATTAAAGTAAATAACTGTTAATAGTGCTATAAAGTTATAATTATTACAAAATATATATTTCTTTTCAGAATATCATGTGTGTTCGTCTATACAAGGGGTTTCAATAATGCTTGTGATCACGTTATTATCAGATAATATTCATTAAGTTTAGAAAAAAATATTGTCATGCTTTAAACTACAATATAAGGTGAGTGTAAATAATTTTTATACGTTTCATTTTTTATATTGGTTCTGATTATATGTATAAAATTGTTTATTTCAATTGCTTTTTCATAAAACTATATGTTCAATAAATTTTTTTCAGCTACAAAATAATTTATGTATTAATAAAGAAGTATATGAAAAAAACTTTTTTTTATTTTATTTTATTTGATTATTTATGCATTTTTATGTACGTGGTATACTTCTATTGTATTCTATATATGTCCATTGGTAGAAGCATATTTTATATTGTGATTTTAGCACAGTGTGCGTTATATTTTGTAAAGAACCAACTAACGATAGTTATTTTTTTCTTTCTAGAAAATGTGTTTCTAGAGTTGAAAAAATCGATAATTTTCAAATATTTTTGGGTTCAAAAATAATTAGATTTAATGATAAATAATTTAATTTAATTACTATGCCTGTTTCTTTAAAAGTATAAAATGTGTTCACGGTACCAGTGTAATTGTACTAATTATTTTAATATGATTTCTTGTTTATATATATATATATATATATATATATATATATATATATATATATATATATATATATATATATATACAATATCACTGATAAAAAGTAAATATGCATTTAAAGCTTTAAAATAGTAATGGGGATTCACTATATATTAAAACTTTTATCATTATTAGTAAGTATGAATATATAAGTATGAATGTGTGTGTGTGTGTATATATATATATATATATACACACAAGCATATATTATTAATATAAAATAAATAATATTTTCCTTTTTATAATAGTGTTCAGTCAAGAAATCTACTGAAATAAAAAGAATTAACATTATCTGACTGACTACAAATATGTCCTATGATTTCGTCTTTATAATTTTGCATTAATAGAATATTGAATATGTCGTTGTTAAAATGATGCTGAATAATAATGTTTGATGTACATTTCGAAATATTTGACATCAGTTTAAAGGTAAGTGAAAAGTTATTTAAATGTATAAATCTTCTATAAATCTAATCACATAGTGTTCGATTTTTCTATTTGGTTAATTGTGGACATTCTGAAAAATAAATATATTTTATCAAAAATATTGGTTTTGTTATTTTTATTACTTATTTATTTTGGAAATTATATTTGTCTTTTTTTGAAATATTTATTTTATAAAGAAGTGTTTAGAATTATATTAAAATAAAAAAATATATTTTAAGAATTTTCTGTTCAGTCAATTATTTCTTTGAAAATTAACATCTTATTTCTATATATATATATATATATATATATATATATATATATATATATATATAAAATTTCTTGTTTAAAATAAGAATATTATCATTTATGAACTTTATCATGCATGCAATATTTTCTTTTATTTCACATGTATTTTTATAATAATATTTAACTTGAAACTATTAAAATGTTCATGAAATACAATCATGATATAATGTAAGGTAATCAATACACTTTTCTGAAATGGAAAAAATGTTAAAAATTGGTGTTTGTTCTCATTATGTAAAGAACGCGAATAGTCAGTAACGGAGATTAAAATATATAAGGATAAAGATGTTTTGCAGCCAAAAGGCGAGATTTTTCATTTTTAAAAATTGTAGATGACTAGGTTTGGCATTCCTACTGTTTATTTTTATATATATATATATATATATATATATATATATATATATATATATATGTAAGTGTATATTTATATATATATATATATACACACACATATATATATATATACACACACATATATATATATATATATATATATATATATATTCATAATAATTTTTTCTCAATTTCTAATTTATTATTATATTCAAATTCATTTGATATTGATTTAATCTTTTGTAAATTATAATTAAATACCCAAGTAATTAATTAATCAGTTCCTATATAAAATCAAATCTGCCCTAATTTTAATAATATATTGATTAATTTTATTTAATTAATAATTAATTATTCTCATATTAGCGCATACTTGTATTTTATTGCATAGCTGAAAATTTAAATAGTTTAGCTATGCAAATGCATTTGAATAGTGTATAAATATGTTGGTTTCTTGCATTTCTTAACGAATTAATAAAAGTATATGTATTTCTTTGAAACACTGCTAGTTCGTTTTAAAAATGAACTGTAAAGAACCCCCGTATAACACGGTCGTTAAGTTCTTAAAAAATGTCGTGTTATGCGAATTCGTGTTATACGAAACAAAGAACTAGTTCAAAAAAATAGAGTTAGGTTTCAAAAATTAACAAATCTATACTATTTTCTTTCTATGACTAACAGAAATATGTTTATTAAAACAATCAATAATTGATCAAAAATATTAGTTAAATATTACGTAATATTTTTTTCTTAATCACTGCTGAACACCATTAAATGAAGGTGTTTCCTTTCTGGCAAAACAGCCTCATCATCTGAGCTTTCTTCTGCAGAATTTTGATTTCTAAACTCTACTTTTTGAAAAAATCTATTATTTTGTGTTGTTTGCTTTTACCTAAGAAATCTTTATAAATTTCATTGTATGAAACTAAGCATTTGTGAAGTTCTCTATTAATTTTTGTGATTTTTTCGATGGAAGAATCCGCATTTAGAAAATAGAACTCCAATTGTTCGACTAACCAACTTCATGTTCTCGTGTATGCTTTTTAGGGTAAAATTTTGAACTTCAGCGTTTCCATCTGTGCGATCGTCCTCTGAATTTATTTAGTTTACCTCAGAAAGGATTTCCACTAAATTTCCCCAATGCTCAAACCGTGTTTGAGAGAAACCGTGTTGTAGGAATGGAGTATTATACAGAGGTTATCTGTACATCAAATTCATAAAAAAATATCTCTAATGACTTTTTTTCGTGTAGACCGCCCCACCTACTACACTCTACAAGTAGCACGTTGAACATGTCCATTTTAATCATTTCCGATGTTTCACGAATTGTCATGTTCGTTGATTCCAATGAACCAGTATTCGGGATGGTCGGTTGTATGTTGGCCTCTCCATAATTACCTCTAAGCAGGGTATTCAGGTTTCAGTGTACAGAAGAACACAAATTAATTACAAATACCATGTAAACATGTATTTCATTTTTCATTTATAAATTGTTAACACTTAACGAGAGCGAACGAAGCGGACGGGAGCAGAGTTCCCCAGGGGTCGGCGAGCGTAGCGGGCAGACCATTCATTTTTTTTATAAAAAAATCATGATTTAAACATCCACAAAAAAAGTGTATCTTATTATTCATAATCTGATTATATTTATAACTAAGCTTGGTTTAAAAAAGACAAAATTAGCTATCTTCTATTTTCTTTGACAACTCGTTATTTTTCACGAATTTTTTCATTCAATTATCTTAAAAGATTAATATAGTGTAGAGTACTCTTTCGTTAGAGTTTTATTCCTTGCAAGATAATCGAATAGAAATAACTCCTTACCAACCTATAAAATGGGAGAAAAACTTGTAAACAAAATGACCTGCTTTTTTTAGTGGCTGTGAATGATGATGCTTCTATTGTTTTAGCTACTGTTTTGTTTTTAGTGTGTATCATGGATCCAAGATTCATCAATTATTACAAATGGACGAACAAGATTATTCGTATCTTTCATAAAACGATTTGCATATTCTTGAGAAGTTTATATTCGATTGCGTTTTTGGTAAATTGTCAGCAAAAACGGCACCCATCTTGCCAATTCTTCGATTAGGGTATGAAAATCCCATCCGATGAGATGTCTAGAACGTTATTCATTTTAGGAATTTTAACTGGTGATCCACTAAAACAATATCGTTCTCTTTAATGACTATTTTTGGCGTTGTTTCATTTTTTAGGCGTCCACTACGTGAGACTTCTTACAAGTTTCTTGCATTACTACATTTAAATTCTGTAGCTCATTTTTTATAATTGCAAATGATGTTACACTATCATCCCCCATATTTTGCATGCCGTTAACATTTTCTTTTGGTATTAAATGTTTTTTAACACAAACTTTATCAGTTCGCTTTCAATTTTATCGATTTTAATAATACACAGATGAAAATATTTAAACATCTATTTACAACTTATTTAACACATCGTCTTGATATTTCACAAATGTTGATAAAACAGGAGTGGAAATACAACGCAATAAAAATTTAAACATAACAGTGACCTTCATATGCCAGATCACGAATTTTTCAACTTCACCTTGTACAACAATGCAATATATACGTATATAATAGATCTTCAAATTAATTAGGTGCCTTTTTATAGAAAACCAATGTCCACGGAAAAATAAAATACTATTCAATCCTCAAAATATCGCTCATTACTTTGTATAACTTTGCTCTATCTGTGGAGTAACTGACGAATCTTTTGTAGAAAAAAGATGGCGGCTTTGCATCTATGAAGTCATAATACACTTTCGGACCTCTTTCATTCTATTAATATTTTATGCATGTTTTATGCATCACAACACCTTCCCCAAAAGTTGAACAAATCATTCCTGAGGCTTCGGTAGCATTTTTTTCAACTGAAATGCGAAAAGAATGAAATGCATACTTTTTAGACGTCATCGTGTTCATTACTGTTTTGTGGGGTTATGCAAACTGCTTGACTAAGAATTTTTTTAAATATTAAGGTTGGTATATCAAAATCTTGAAACGAGGAAAAATATTTCAATTTAAAATATAATTATAATTGATTCAATTTAGAGACATAATTATTTTTTGTATCTTTGTATCTAATAAATACATATATATATATATATATATATATATATATATATATATATATATATATGATCAAAAATATTTAACAATT
Source organism: Acanthacorydalis orientalis (assembly GCA_034766995.1). Taxonomy (NCBI): domain Eukaryota; kingdom Metazoa; phylum Arthropoda; class Insecta; order Megaloptera; family Corydalidae; genus Acanthacorydalis; species Acanthacorydalis orientalis. Next base: position 7,279,069 of record CM068321.1, on the reverse strand, counting down.
CATTATTTATCAATTTTTATTGTTGCTTATACGCATTTCAATAACAATATTATTATTCTCAGCTAAAAAATCATACATACAGATTTTTCTTAAGTATATATTATATTACAGATTTTTCTTAGGAATTTTAACCATCAAAATCTGCACAAGCAACAATTTAAAATAAGATACTTATTTAATATTTTTGAACAAAAAAATACATTGTGTAATTTGTATGACGAGCGAAAAATTGATTTGTGAAAATGAAAGATTGTGATCAGGTATCGAACAGATAGATAGTCGACCGTACAATCAGAACAATACATACATAAATAACTATTAATTTCTAAATTCATATTCTAAAATGCGTTAATGGATTTTGCCATTCAAGAAAACTTGTAATTTCTATATTACTGAATTTTTCTAAACAGAATATTTTTCAAACCTATTTTCTTTTGTGTTTCAGCTGTGAATTCACTCCTGAGAATAAAATTTCACTTTTAGTATTTATCTATTACATAATATGAGAAAAAAATTAGATAAAATAATGTTGTTATTTTTAATTTTATTTTTATTTTAATAATAATAATGTGTTTTCAAATACACATATAGACAGACTATAAGAATTGTACATAATTGCACGTGAATATGTTTTCTTTCTCTTTCTCTCTCTCTCTCTCTCTCTATATATATATATATATATATATATATATATACATATATATATATATACACATATATATATATATATATATATATATATATATATATAGAGAGAGAGAGAGAGAGAGAGAGATAGACACTACAGATTAAACAATTCACCAATGACAATTATTTTCACCTACGCCATGCGTACAATTGTTAGGTTCCGAGCGTTCCGAGATAACACTTCACCAGAATGAATTAAAACCGAACCGCTGCAATTAGTGGTCATCACGTCGGTGCGCTATAACAGATTATATACAACCACACTGAAGCACCAAACGTACGGTTCTTCTCCGCTTCTCTGTGACGTCGTTTTATTTTTATGCTTAATTATCGACGATGCGTTAACAATGAAATTCCGTCACCCAATGCTGGAGTTTCGTCTACTCCACGATTGTTGAGCATCGCTTTTTCGAATGACTGTGTACGCTCCGTGTCATTCACTGCTTCATTTTGACGTGTTTTTACGCTGAACGCGTTTAAATAAAACGAGTCTTTATTTATTTTAATTCCTGCTCTTTGATACTCATAAATTCTTTAAATAAGTGAGATACTCGCGTTTTATTTTGTTAGTCGGGTGATTAGAAATGTGATTAATTGGCCATAAAGTTAAATACTAATTTACAATTCAAATACAGAGACGGCTAAAAAAGTCCCAGATTTTAAAGAATAGCAAAAAAGGAATGGTTAATTCTATTCAAAATTTTATTACATAATCTAAAAGTATATATAATACACTTTATTTTTCATTGGTTTTCAATATGATATCCAGATGCTAGCTTTCATTCACAATACACATTTGTAGTCGATTTCTGAAGTTTCACATCACTCGGCGGGTCATTTCCAGCCTTATAGATCCAATTTTTAGCATATAGCAGCCTTCAGTTCATTAATGGCTGTTGGTCGATGGTAGTAAACATCATCTTTCAGATGACTCTCAAGGAAAAAGTCACAAAGGGCGAGACCGCGTGAACGTGCTGGCCACTTAATGTCGCCGAATAACGAAATCAAGTGCCCTGGATACAATTCTCTTAAAATTTCCATTGATCTGCTCTCCGTGTAAACGATAGCCCCATTCTATTGAAACCACACATTCGGATTTTCAAGTTTGGTGAGTTTCGGTTCCAAGAAGTTCTGTGGCATGTCCATATACTGATGGAAATTAATGCAACCATTTGGCCTTACTCCTCAAAAAAGTCACGACCATATACACCAAAATCTACAACATCACACCAACTGTGACTCGTTTTGCTGTGCAGAAGCCTTTCATGAAGCTACTAAAGATTTTTTTCTGCCCAGTAACGAAAATGCTCATTGTTAACGTAGCCATCTAAACGAAAATCAACTTCATCACTTATGTACAGAACAACGTTTGCAGGAACATTTTGAAGGATATCCTCATAACATGCCATTCGTTTCTCCCAGTCGCGTTCCTTAAGTTTCTGAACGACCATCGTTTTGTACGTATGGGACTTCAGAGCAGCGTGTAAAATTCTCATGACAGTTAGATTAGACAACCTCAAAGCAGAAACATGTTTCCGGGCTGAACGTAAGGGAGATTGTATAATGGACTGTCTCGTAGCATTAATTCATAATCATTTTCTGGCGTTCAAACGCACTGCGGTCTTCCAGGTGGTTTTCGTTTTAACGACGAACATGTGACCCTGCAATTAGCAACCAATAGCACTATGGTTTTTCGGTCCGGAACAGCAGCGTTTCGACCGAGCGCGAAGTGGATTCGAAAAGCTCTCAGCGTGGCGATCACAGATACGTTGTTTCGGATAAATGATACAATAACGAACGCACGGTGCACACCCGTCAAGCCATGACGGTAAATGGTAAAGCACGTGCTATCGGAAGACATCACTACGCAGTCCAATCGCACTTGACTAGCACCGAACCAATGACTGAGTTTCCAAAGTTTTCCAAAGTTTTTTTTGTCGCACCCTGTATATTTTAGTTATATACGAAGAAATGATTATTTATGATATTTTATATATCGAACATTTGTAAACCCCTGTTATCATTTTCTTGTTTTTGTATGTTTTCGTATTCATTTCAGGTATGAAAAGTTACTATTATATATATATATATATATATATATATATATATATATATATATATATATATAACTGAAATACATAGTTATAGTCGATCTATACAAAAATACTTTGAATATACCCCATTTCCCTCTTAAACTGTATCTCGAATCCGTTACATTTTTTCCTCGTTCGTCTTTTTAATTATTTGCGCTCGCAGGAACGTTCATTTTTCAACAGAAGATGATATTTCATCTGTGACATTTCCTTCTCTGCGTATTTTTTCTTCGCTTCACTTTCACCCCGTCGGAACGGAGTATACTTTTTATGTTATCGTTGAACAAATCGAACGTTTTTAGCAGTAACATTTATCGTTCTTATTTACATAAAACTAATTGAGATTTCCATATTACAGAACGGGGCTGTTTCGAAAACGGACTGAATACAAATGTGAAATATGTCGTCGAAATACTGTGTTCAGTAACCGGTTTTAATTTACGAAAAGAAATTGTTGTTTCGATGAGAGTTACATTAAAATTGGCATTGAACTAATACGTTAACGATATTATGTTTGAACTTTTACAGTAAACATGTGAAAATAAATTAAATGTACTAATGACATTCCTATATATACTCACATATATATATATATATATATATATAATTTTCGAAAGTTTAAATTCCTATTAATAATTTATCAATCTATAAAAGTGATCTAAAGTTTCTCTAGAGAATAAATTAATAATATATTTCGGATTAAAAATCACAAACATTCTTGACAAATTTCAAGTAAAAATTTACAATATATTTGATGAAAATATCTATTCGTGAATTGTAAGCAAAGAATAGTAGAAATTATGTCTGTAAGTATGAAATGAAAAACGAATATATTTTCACAAGACAATTCTGGCATTGTGGCTAAATGCATTCTTACAACAGAGTTCTTTTTTCACTCTACAAACAAGAATTTTTTTCTGATCAATAATGGTCTATAAAGGGTTTTCCAATAAGGAAGCTATTTTTTAAAAAGTTATACTTCACAGATGTAAAAAACTGACAGCTGTATTTTTTTTGACATTTGTTAAGTTTTAACATTGCCATTTTTAGTTATAATTTCGTCTACAACAAAACGCATTGAAATAATACAATTGTTTTATGAAAATGGTCGTTCTATAAAAAATATATTTCTTCAATTACGTTTCGTGAATTATGTGATATTTATTCTGGACATACTCATCCATATAAATCAACAATTCTTCGATTAGGGAGTAAATCTGAAGAGACTGAAAGATAAAGAAACAATAACATGTGTTCGTAATGGTCGTTCTAAAAAAACATTAACATGGTTCGTGAAAGTGTATCGGAAGAGCCAAGAATGTCAATTTCACGAAGTTCTAAGCAATTGGGCCTTTCACAAACAACTACATGGACTACTTTGCATAATGATTTATTGCCGAAGGCTTTTAAGATTCAAATAACACGAGAATTGAAGTCAGCATACTATTCTCTGCTTCGGAGATTTGTTAACTGAATACTGTGGAACGACACGATTTTTGTGAAAAAGTCATCTTTAGCGAAGAAGCTCATTTCGAACTATCTGGCTGCGTTAACAACTAAAACAGTCGAATCTGGGATGAACAAAATCCGAAAGTGATCGTTGAGAAGCCACTACATACAGAAAGAGTGACTGCTTAGTGCGATCTCTCGTCCGGTGAAGTGATTGGTCTTTATTTTTTGAAAATCAAGCTGGTAAAGCGATTACTGTGAATGAAGAAAGATATCGAAACATGATTCCCATTTTTTTGTGGGCAGAATTGGATATTATTGATCTAGAGAAGATGTGATTCCAGCAGGACGATGCAATAAGCCACACACCTGATGAAACAATTGATTTATTAAGGTCGAAATTTCCTGGTAGCGTTATTTCCAGAAACGGAGACATTAATTAGCCACCGATATCCTGCGATTCGACTCCTACTTTCTTTGGGGTCACATCAAAAGACAGGTGTACACCAATAGTACTAAAACAATTTCCGACCTAAGAAATGAAATTCGAAGAGTAATTGTTGACAGAGCCCCTTTGACTACAGTTGTATATTGGTGTTATTGATAATTTTAACAAAAGAATGATTACTTGTAGAAAGCATGAGGTGGTAACTTACACGATATTATTTTTCATTTATAAATGCCATACGCTCAACCATCATTCACAATAAAGAAACTTAAAAATTCAGTACAAATTATGTTTTATTTAAAATTCAAAAAAATGCATCCTTATGGATAACCCTGTATATATATATATATATATATATATATATATATATATATATATATATACATATGTATATATATATATATATGTATATATATATACATGTAGATATATATATATATATATATATATACATATATATATATATATAAATGTATGCATATACGATTTTTATCCTCTGTAGATCTCTAAAACATCTCGTATTTCTCTTAAAAAATAAACGTCTCTAAACACTCAGCCGGTAGTATAAGGCATTACTGTATTTATAATAACAATTACATGAAAACGAGTTCTAGAAACACAATCTAAAATAAAATCTATGTAATAAACTTCAAGACTATAAACAAAGAAATGCAGCCAGCTTTAATGCTTGAAACGTCATTAAGTTGCAAATTAATGGAGAGATAGTAGACTATTTCCATATACTTAAATGAAGGTTACATTTATACACATTCTTACTATTTAAGCTTTCTGCATCAACCAAAATAATACGTATTTATTGCTCAAAATGTTGTTATTCTATATAGAATATAAGTTATACAGTATTTAAAAAACACACAGGTAATATTGCAAAATAGCAAATGAAGAAATTTGTTCTTATATGATGTTTAAAAAAATATTTAGGTTATTTTAATTAATTATTTTCAATTGCGTACATTCTGTGATACTTTATATCATTTTTAATTACTGCTAATGAAAAAAAGAAACCAGAAATAATTCATTATTATAATAAAACGAAAATTAGAGTCGATGCCATGAATCAAATACTTGAGAGGTACACTACGAAAAGAGCATCAAAGGGCATTGTTTATCTCTATCTTTTTTTATAAGATAACTGATATTGCGAGTGTAGCAGCTTATATTATATATTATGACAATAATAATTAAAAAAGATGAACGGGCGCCGTTGATTTTTGAACCAATTGGGAGAAGTACTCTGCATGCCTATAATTCAAGATTGATCGAAAAATGATCAAATAATGAGGAATTTTACAACAAAGCTTGATATTGGAGTATGTTTGGTAAACAAATTAGTAACAGCAACACTCCTTCAACATCATCCGACCAAGCATTGGATATCACGGGAAGAAGAATTGTTGTAGGCTCATGCCATATACATTAGAATAAAGTAATAAAAAAAACCGGGAAAGACCAGAAAATCATGTAAAGTGTGTAAAAAGCCTATATGCAATGAACTTACTATAACTATAATACACTAATGAATGTGCTTAATAAAATCTAAGTTTAAATATATTTTTGCATTTTTACTGACACTTTTATTTAGTTTATACATATTTTCCTATACGTTTCTAATTTTTATACACATAGTATGCATGTGGGTACCCCTGTCATACAACAGAGGGGTTGTTAACTTTGACCCCAATAAGATATACCTCTTTTTGAAAAAAATTAAAACTTAAAATAGAAATCACTGTAAGACGACCCAAATAACGAGGATATGGCTGGGCTAAACTTTATTTTACCATTAAGTCAAAAAACTTTGAACGAAAAAACGCAAAAGGGTACCCGGATATTGACAGGAAGGTTAAATAACAATCAAGCGTTAATTCAAATTGGACTAGCGACACCAAAAAGCATGTATTGTTTAAAAAAAACGGTTCAGTCGTTCATAAATCTCATTAAAAACTTCGATGCGCCGATAAAATAATATTCGAAACTTTTTTATTCACAACTTTCGCCCGCTACATTCAATATTGAGCCGAAGCGTTCGCGAAGTTATTAAAGTGAGCGTTTACGTTCTTAAAAACGCAAATCGGCGTGTGCGGCTCCGGCATAAGGCAAAGAACGCACGCGTGCAGCGGCACGGTTTTCGCTTTCCTTTTTAATTTCATTTAAATGAATATTACAACGTCGAAGATAATATGCACAAATCGAAAGATGGAAAAGTTGAAGCGGTTCGCTTGTACATAATGCATTTATCGAGAAGAAAAACTTTATGTGTGGTTCATCGTTCAGTTTGCGGTCGTCGATCGATTTTGTTTTCTTATTATCTAGTAAATATATTCAAAAAATATATACAAAATGTCTTAATCATTTTTATGTCACTTTTATTTATCGCATAAAGTATCTAATTCAACGTGAAGTTTTAATAATTTGTTTAATTTAATGATTTGAAACGATTTTGCAACACGACTATCAAATTTTAATTGATATATAAACCCTTTAAGCGTTTATGTCGAGTATGCTTGTCATTGAAAGATGACATTTTTTTCTTTAATGTCGAGTATACTCGTCATGTAGAAAAAAATTCGCTTTTGCTATTTATTGTAAAATTTAGGTAAAAAATACATATATATATATATATATATATATATATATATATATATATATATATATATTTGTAATTTTAGTACATTTTAGAATATTTATAAGCAGTTTTCTCTTTGTTTCATTAATCTAACATCTGCTATCTAGAGAAGAGGGTGTAATAAAAAAAATTTGTGAAGTGAATAATGTTTTTATTTATTCCCCCAGATGAGTTTTACTGATAGTGATGAAAATATATCTTTACATCTAAGAAAACGCAAAACAACAATAACGCTTGTAACGTCTTCTGATGAAAGTAGTGATGAGGTTGAAGAAGATAATGAAGATGCGATTTTACATATAAGGACACAGAAAAGAATATCAGTAATTTCAACATCTTCTGATGAAAGTAGTGATGAGGATGAAGAAGGTAATGAACTCGATAAAGAAAATAAAAATTCAAATGTACAATGGAATATCAGAGGTGCAGAGCGAGAACCATTCTATTTACTGCTCATCCTAGTCAAAATTTCACTATTTTCCATTCGTCAAAAAACAAATGTATGTTCTATATAGAAAAATTTTTAGATTATGACTTACTAGGCATAATAGTGGAGTAAACTTATTTATATGCTGAACAATATTTGGAAAGTCGCCTGAATTTGAAATAGCATTCAAGATTAAAAAAATGGATGCCAACAGACAGTAATGAAATACGATTTGTGAATTACCAATAAAATTCAAAATTTTTCAAAGAAACAACCAAAAAATTTATCATTTTGTTATAATTTAACTTAATCTTACAGCAAGTGCATTTACTGTGTTTTCGTCGAGTATACTCGTCATCGCCTAGAAATAATTAAGCACACCGGTACACATTCTCAAGATAAAATAAAACGCTTAAAGAGTTAATAATTCATCAGTTATTTCTTTAATTATGAATTTATTAAGTCTACAAATTAATTCGGTGCCTTTTTGATATAAAATAAATGTTAACGGAAAAACTGAATTTATTTCAATCTTCAAACCACCAATATATTATACAACTTTGCTCCACCCTGTTGGGTAACTGACGAATCCCCGAAAAAAGATGGCGGTTGTGAGTCGATGAACTCGAAATGCATTTTCGGACATCTTCCACTGTTTTGGCATTTTGTTCATGTTTTATATGCCACAACACCTTTCCCTAAAACTGAACAAATCATTCTCGCGAGTTAGGAAAAATTTTTTTTAACTAGAATGCGAAAAGTATACAATGTATAATATGATGCTTTTCGGACAGCATCGTATTCACTATTAATTTAAGAGGTTATGCCAACTGCTTGTCCTGTATATATAGTGTTTTTAAATAATAAGGTTGGCATTTCAAAATCAAAAAATTCCTTTGGTATTAAATCATTTCTAACAAAAAACTTTATCACTGCAGATTTAATTTTATCCATTTTGAAAATATACTAAGATGAATTTATTTCAAGTATTTACAACTTATTTAACACATCGACTTAATATTTCATAGTTATTAATAAAGCAAGTGTGGAAATACAACGCAGTAAAAATTTTAAACATAACACACAATCATATGCTAGGCCGCGAAATTTTCAAATTAATCTTGATAATCTTAAACTTAATTGAAATACATTTCAATCCTGAAAATAATCCCCATTATTTTTTTCGTCCAGAAATTTGACAGTTACCCGACAAGTAACGTTACTTTATTTGTCGGGTAACTATCAAAATTCTAGTCGAAAGAAATATGAGGGCTTTGAGTCGATGAAGTCGTAATACATTTTCGGACCTCTTCCATTGTATTAACATTTTTCTGCATGTTTTATGCACCACAACATCTTTCGTCAAATTTGAACAAATCATTTCAGAGGCTTCAACAGATTTTTTTTCAGCTGAAATGCGAAAAATATGCAATGCATAATATCATGCTTTTCGGACGACATGGTGCTCATTACTGTTATGTCAGTACTTGGCCAACTGCTTGGCTAAGAAATGTTTTTAAATGTTAAGGTTGGCACTTCAAAATCTTAAAACGACGATAAAATATTTTAATTCTAAACAGAGTTATGATTGATTCAATTTAAAGCACCGAATTATTTTTTACACCTAATATATTGACAATAATTGTGTTGAGTATTTATTTAAAATGTATAACCGATTTGTCTAATATCGATTTCAAAACTAATTTATTTTAAATAATGAAAAATATTTAATGCTTGTAAAGCGATATAAGGAAACAAAAAAGCTCAGAGCTTTCTATATGGTTGTTTTACGTTATATACTAAAATATTCCTACAATAATTTCAACACTATTTCTAAAAATATTTGGAAAAACATTTTCCTGTTACACATGTAGCGTCGAGAACATTACAGTACAGGAAAATTTTCTATTTATATTTGAATAATTAATTATTGAATATCATTCGTCAAAACAATATCTCCAATGTGTGATGTGAGTAAAAAAAGCATTTGTGAAGAAAAATGAAATTTCAGTGTCAAAACTATTTTTATTAAGCATAAATTATTTTACTAATGTTTCAGTAATGACTTCACAGATTATTTAAGCTTCTAGAGAACATATTTGAACATTTGTGAGTTAAATCTCATTTATACATAAAAAGTGTATATTAATGATGTGTTTTTTGTATTCCGTAATTTATTTAGTTTTGTATACATTGACATGAACGACAACCCTCGATGAAAATGTTTTCTAATTTCTGATAAACATCGACCTCTATTCCTAATCCATCAAACTGTCTACTTTAAAATCATTTCCGTCATCCGTCGACTTTACCGGATGACTACTCTGATCGTCGTTTTCCGTCATCCGATGCCAGGACGGACAGACATTAATTGATTCATTAAACATCGTTCCGACGAAGTTACGTAATCGGATTAGCCTCGTACCGTTTTCATAAGCTCGGAGCGTATCAATAGAATGAAACTGTGACACTCTGTATTCGTTCAACTTAATACGAAAACAGTGCGAAGAAACTTTTGCACTGATGACGGGAAGGAACACTTGATGTTCGTACAGTTTTAGAAACCAAAAATATCTGACACACATGTATAGAAAACGATAAGACAGTATGAGGTGGGGAGACGTCGGTGTAGATCGTCGAGTATACGAAGAATTTTCCTGCAAGGACAATGAAAACACTGCCGATTGTTACGACGAAAGTTGCGTCACTAACTCCTCGACAGTGTCAGTCAAGTTTTCGGTCGAAAGCGTCCTATCAGATCCAGATGCTCTGCTTTTAACATATACTGTGTACGAGGATTCGTTCCAGAGCACGTCTCTCTCTCTTTCTCGAACGTTCGTTCAACACCTACCGTTCATTAATTCTGCTTATTTGATTCGAATGCGTAGAATATCTTCGAAACGAGGCTTTTGTTGCTATTGTATTCGTGCATTCTACAATTACGCATTTAAAATTGTTTAAGCGTGACATATGCATATTATGAACACACATATTAATATAAATATTTCAAATATCTAGAAACTCCTATTAGTAGTTACTAACTATATTAATTTATGTTCATTATTACAAGTAACAAATTTAAAAAAATCGTATCGCAAATGGCATTAGTATCTATTCTAAATAAAATCCTTTCTAAACTGAAAACACTCGTCTCTACAACTTCTACCTAATTCTCCTTAGTTAACTTCTCAGTTAAATAATTTTCACTCTTCTGCCAGTACATAATTTTTTTGACTGTTAATATTACTCGATTTCTCAATACTATGTGTTAAGTAATAAATATTATATATATATATATATATATATATATACGTGTGTGTGTGTACAAATTAATTCAATACATTTGAATCCTCAAAATATCACACTTTATTCCATATAACTCTGCTCCATCTCTCGGGTAAATGACGAATACTTTATCGAAAAAAGAAGGCGGTTTTGAGTCGATGAAGTATTCAATGTATTTTCGGACCTCTTCCACTATTTTAGCATGTTTTGCATGTTTTATGCGTCACATCACATCACTCCATGGCTGAACAAATCGTTCCCACGGCTTAAGTATCATTTTTTTCTACTGGAATGAAAAAGAATGCGAAAGGATGCCTAATATACTGATTTTAGGACGCCATTCTATTCACTACTGTTTTGTGAAGTTAATTCAACTGCTTGGTCAAGATATAGTGTTTTTAAATGTTAAGGTTGACATTTCAAAATTCTAAAACGACAAGAAAATATTTTAGAGTTATGATTTGATTCAATTTATAGGCACCGAATTATTTTTATATTTTATATATATATATATATATATATATACACATATATATATATATATATATATATATATATACACATATATATATATATATATATATATATATTCGTCTGTGTATCAGCATATGTAAACTCTGTACATGGATGTTACGAACAAACAAAATCTAATTTACATTGATCCTTTCAAATTTCAATTATGACGAATCTCGTTATAATAACGTCTAGGTGTTTTTCTTCGATCGCTTGTAATCGTGTCACGTGTTAACGATCTCGTACACGTTTGGTTTGAGACTTGTGAACAGTAACAAGAACAACGGCAACACAGTTACCTGCTGCGTGAAATAAACTCATAATCTCATTATGCACGCTATTAATTAAATACACATTCAAAGCTTTCTGTAGCATACATATTGTCAGTAGTAAAATTATACTGGTATCACATATTATAAAAAAAAACATACTGAATTTGAAACTAATGACATATATTGATTCCTCTAATGTTTGTTTTAATATCTAAACACGTTATCAATATCAAAAAATATTTATTGATACCTAATACGCGTTGTATATTTCAATGTCAAAAAGTGTATTCTATGCAATTAATCGAAATTTATTTGAAGAAAAATTTTTATAAAATAAATTTTGGTAGACAAATACCTGTTTTTACAAATAAATTCATTTTTCATCCCACAATCCACAACAAAGAAATTCTAATGAAAAATATTGAATAAACTATTATTGACCTACAGATTTTTCTGTGCCTTAGCGCTCTAAAATGACGGCTTTGCCATCGAAATACGCATAGGCAAAAATTAAAAGTATAATAAATAGCACGAATTTTAAACGCGTTTTTCCAGAAATTTTTTTTCAAACCCTCTAGTATGCATAACTCTGAAACTAACTACCCAATTAACTTAAAATTTGGTATAAATCTTTCAATTAAGTGTGTCTATTGTATAAACTACTATGGTGTATGTATCTTAATTCTTTCTATTTTTTACCATGAAAAAGCAGTCAAATTTCTTTCCTCTATATGTCGCCATTTGGTTAATAATGATTTACAATGCTTGTAGTTGATGCAATTAATGACTCCTTACGGAGTATAAAAATGATTGGTTTTTTTGTTCTAGCTCATTTTGCTTAGGAGATTTCCACGGTAGCGTGGAGGTATAAGTATTTTATCCGACTATATTTCCCTGTAAATACCATCGCAAATATTCAAAATGTCAAAAAAATAGAAGTAAAATTGTATGTAATCATAGTGAAATAAATGTTACTATTCTCAAACAGTTTGATTTTATCCTTTTCAAAGAATAATATCCAATTTTCCGGGCTCTACGCCGAGAAGTGCCCTTAAACAAAGACATCACATGAATAATACACTGCTGACGAATTGCTTTGTAGGAGATAAATTCGTTTATATTTTTCTATTAAATTTAAATATACAAATTCTCCTCTATACTATTTTTACAAAAAATAAATAAAAAGAATCTACCAATTAAAATAACAAAAAATAAATCAATATTATTTAGAATACATTTTCAAAAAACGATGTTTCTGTAAAAAGAACAAATCAAAAAAATGTACTTAAAGTATCTAGTGATAAACTATAAAAAATAAGTCCTATACAATATAAATTATATGAAACACTCTTAATGTTGTGAAAAAGTATAGTTAGACTAAAACTTAAACGAAATATTTTACAGAAAAGTATCATTTTGCAAATAATATATTTAATAGTATTAAAATATGAGAAAGGATATTTGAAAAAGTTCAATAGTCTGTCACGTCGAATTTAAAATTATTTTTTTAGAAAAAGGATCGCTATTTGAGCATTTGTTACAAAGTCATTAAACACTTATACTCTTTAATAGGAGTTATATTTTTTTTAAATAAAATAAGTAATGTATTTAATACAGAAATAAATAAAAAATAATTTCTAAGAGAATAGGAAAACCTGCATTCACGTATTTCTTTGATAAAGCATGTATGCATGTTTCTAAAATATTTTTTGTTTTACATTTGAATCTGTAAATAAATTTACAGAACACTACGAAACACTGTGTGCATCTATATACATATATATATATATATATATATATATATATATATATATATGTATATGTGTGTATGTATGTATGTACTTGCACATAAATACAGAAATGTGAAACCACTGTAATATCATTGTAACAAGAATTTAAATTCGTATGGTTTCCTCTCGGATTAATTTTTAAATAAATATCAAGTAGTTGAAAAAAATTGCTGATGTGATATTTATATTATATTATGTTTTATATATATATATATATATATATATACACTAGATCGGTAAAAAAAAAGGATTGCTGTTTATGATCTTCAAATTCATATTTATTTTTCTCATTTAATAATTAACTTTATTAATCGCAATAAGCACCATTAGAATCGACCCATTTTTTTCCAATTAATTACTAGTTTGTTTATTCCGGTGGTGTAAAATTCCGGAGTTCTGGAGATGATACAATCTTGAAATGCATTTTTGGCAGTAGCTTGATTGTTGAAGAACTAACTCTGTAAGAAGTGGTCGAAATGTTTAAAGAAGTGATATTGTGTTAGCGTAATGTCTAGTGAATATGTTGGATGAGGCAATGTTTCATAGCCCAATTCATTCAACTTTTGCAGTCAATTGTGCCAGGTGTGTTTTCAATTAGCCAGTGCGGAGACCAGACGTCGCAGTTCTTGGTGCATTTTATCAATTTCTTGATAATAACTCACAACTGTAATGGGCTGACCAAGATTCAAAAAATTGTAGCGGATTATACCGAGCGCAGACCACCAACCAGTCAGTATAATTTTATTTTGGTGTAATTTCGATTTCGCAAAATTCTTTAGGGCTTCATTTGTGCAGACCCCTCTCTGTTGTCGTAAATGATTCACTTTTCCTCGCACGTTACAACACGATAGAAAAAATCAATTTTTCTGTTTCGTAAAAAAAGCGTAAAAGAAACTTCGTAATGGTGATTTTTGAGCTTTTGTTCAGTTCGTGCGGCACCCATTTGTCAAAGTTTTTTTGATTCCTAGCTATTTTAAGTGGTCCAGAACTGTTGAATGACTAAAGCCTAACTTTTGTGCAAACTCTCAGATTGTTGTGCGTAGTTCCGATTCAACTAACGTCTTCAGTTGGTCGTTATGAACTGAAGGACGCCCGCGACCTTCATCTTTAAGGACCTCGTGCCCAGCACGTATTTTTTGTCACCAGCATTACACCGTACGTTCCTAAACAGTACCCATGTCAAAAGTATCGTTTAGTTTACGACCAGTTTTCTGCTACTTTACGACCCATTTTGAACTCAGAAAAAATTTCTCTTACTTGCATCTTTTCCATCTTGAATTCAATAGCCCAATTTAAAGTAAAATTAAAATTAAACCTAAGTCAATGTTACTAAAATACAGTCCAGAAAATGCACTTGAAAATGATATTAACATAAATACGATGAAATGACACTTTCATTGAAAAAAATTAAGGCTATAATTCAGACAATAAAAACAGCAATTATTTTCCTTCCGGCCTAATAATTACAAAGAATTATCTTTAGTGTATATATATATATATATATACATATATATATATATATATATATATATATATATATATATATATATATCTTACATAAAATATAAATTACTTGTACCTGATTGAGCATTTTACGTTAAGTGAAATGTAAATGTAATACTGAACAAAAATATATGCTTCAATGTATTGTTTTTTCAGCACGGATAGGGTGAAGTAATGGAGAACTTTCATTGTTTCTTCTTATCTTTATTATAATGCAGTTTATTACATACCATGACTGCTTTGTCAAAAATGATATATACAGAATACAGAAAAATTTAAATAAATTACTAAAACAACTAACCAACCAAATTATTGCACGAAAAACCGCAGGTCGAAACGTTCAAAGACCACGCTGACAGGATCAGGTGGAACTTTTACAAACAGAAAGCCTAGAACAACCAACTAATTTCAAGACAGAAGAAAAGCCAATATAGTGCACTAACACGACAGGATAAAAAATATCAAGAGCAGAAAACACGTGGTACCACATTATTTTAATTAAAAATGAAACGATCTAGGCTTACAAAGAGTGAATGACTCTAAAGACTAGGACGACTGTTCCTAAACCACATACTGACTAGCGGACAGAGGGAGATTCATACAGAAACGATTCAAGATTTTTGAAACTTTTCTTGATTAACTTAACATAATAAATAAGTGAAAGGAAGAAAAAACAGAACACAGGATTAATGCTGGCAGTTGGGAAGACTCTCCAAGTAGAGCAAGTGAGTGATAGAGAAGTCTATTGAGAAGAAAAATCAGAAAAAACAAAATCAACTAAAAAAATTAATTACATTAAAACATTGACCTATGCTTCCAGTTTGTATGATATATATATATATATATATATATATATATAAACCTCTTTTCGAAATTGAAGATGGTGCTTCGTTGCAATCAACCCATTGTCTTTAAGGTTTAATACTGTTATAAACAATCCATTTTTCATTACCAATAACAATTGGATTCAGAAACGGATCATTTCACCATCGGCATAGATAAGAATTGCAAACATCCACCCGTTGTTTTAAATTAATATCCGATAACTCGTCTTGAACCCACGGATCCAGCTTAGAAACCTTATCAATCATTTTCAAGTGCAGATGAATAGTTGAATGCGTTGATTTGAGCTCCTTGGCTAATTCTTATACCGTTGGACTAGGATTTTTGCCACCAGTGTTCGCAGGATCTCATCATCAATCTCTTTAGGATGTTCTGACCTTTCCTCATCTTCAAAGCTATAGTTACGGATCGAAATCGTTGAAAGCATCTTTATCCTTGACAGACTAATAACATTTGAGCCATAATTTTTTCAAATTTTTTTCACTACAGTTTTATATTTAATTAAATTAATAATTCTATATTTAAATTCAAATCTAAGTCAGATTTTTGAAAATTATACATCTAATTATAAATTTACTCTATGTTGGAACTCACATAAAGAGCATTAAATCATTTCATAAAAATGATTACATGGTATATGCACATACACACATATATATATATATATATATATATATATATAAATGTCTATACAGCCGTATAAGTTCTTATACAACAGTAGTACAAAACGACGTCATATACATATACATATACATATATATATATATATATATATATATATATATATATATATATATATAGATATTTCTTAGTATTTTCCACTAAGCCCTCTAATTGGATAACATTCTGAATCCTGACGAACGTACACAGGATTCTATAGAAACGAGTAGTATACTTTCTAAGAACGTTAAAGTGAGTACATAATATTTGCAACGGAAAAAGTAACCGGATACTTATATTTTTTCTTTGGTACAAGTAGCAAGCAAATTGAAAAAAGTTCGGAACCTATCGTGTAGATTTCTTTAATTTCGTCGAGAATTTCTAGAGAAAAACTTCTGTACATGTAGGACACGGTGAGTATTCACTTTAATGTTCAAAATGAAAATTATATTTACATTATGTATATATATATATAAATGCATGTGTGTGTAGGCCTGTATACATATAGTTATTAATATGATAATAAAAATATTAAATACTTACAAAAAGATCAGTTTCAGTATTGTTTATAAAATCTAGTACAAAAATAAGTTATTCAATTTACTCTTTGACAATTATATTAAAATAATTAAACAAGAAAAAAATACCGACATCTGATTATAATTATAATTAAGAATATTTAATGAGTGATCATTCTGTATAAGAAAAAATAAATGATACTTTTATATACATATATACATCGTGCTCTGAAAATTTCTCATTCCTAAATTCTAATAAATATAATATTATCTAAAAATCGACGATACCTTCTACATTATAAAAGAAAAATATGATAAATCAGAATTGATCAAATATATAAAATTAATCTATACCAAGGGAAAATTTATATTAGAAGCAAGAATAACTCACAATGTTAATTTTCCACAATAACCAACCAACCATCGAATTAAAAGCAATAAAAAATATAAAAAAACTATGCCATTTCACTTTAACAAATGACTTTTTTCACCCTATTAACAAACATATTTTTTCTGATCTGAAATGTTCAATAAATGATTATTAATCATTTTTGATTATTACTTATGCGCATTTAGATAGCGATGCTATCATCTATAAAACACAAAAGTAGAAATAAATCTTGAGAAATTATTCAAAATATCTAAATCATATTATTAACCGAAAAATTAGAAAAAAATATCACACATTAACAACGTGTGCAACTATTCAAAAAATTATAAAATAACATTATTTAAAATCGTCATTGTGAAATATAATGCTATAAACATTGTATTTAATATTTGCAAAAATATAAATAAAACACTCATAAATATACCTTTAAATAACGAATATAATCCATATATAAAAAATGAAATTAAAAAAAATCTTCTAAAGAATCTGTGCTGTAACTAGTAACCGGGCATGTCTTTGGTGGCCCAGTGTCGAAGGGAGCCCCGGATTACTTGGACAATATAATTAATGTGTTCGCGAAATCGAAGACAAAAAGACGGAAATTTTATTAGTATTTTTCAAGGAAAGTTATTCCAAATTTTCATTTTTTAATAAATAAAAAAATAGAGGGTCCTACAATCTTTGTTTTGCGCGGGAGACACAAACATTATAGTTACGCCACTGTAAAGAATACTTTAATAGTAAAAATGAAAACTCAACCAATAAAATAAAATGTGAATAAATTCTAATTATTTTAGTAATAATAAATAAACATATAAAAAAATTAAAAATATGTTTAAAAAATAATAAATTAATAAAAACATCTCAAATGAAGTGAACCAATTAATAAACCAAACATGTAAAAGGACACTTATGAATGTTATACTTATGGTGGAAATTTAAAATTATACTTAAAAAAACTGTAAAAAATAGATGAATATTCTCAATAGACAGTTTGTAAAACGAGAAAAAAACTAAATTGTAGAAAAAACAAACAATAAAAATAGCAATAAATCAAAATTAATGAACAGAATTAAGGTATTAAAAAAACTTGGAAACTTATAAAAATAAAAATTACATATTAACCGGGTAGATAAAAACTCTTGATATTCTATGCATTTAAAATAAACCATAAACCTCCCATTAAAACACATGTAAAGCATCAAGTATTTCAGAAATCAATATTCGGCTACCTATATATGACATAATTGCCGAAAATAATCATAGGTAAAACATAAATAGACTAAACGAGGAAATTCCGACGAAATATTATATCAATTCTCTATGTACATAAAAATAATAAGATAATAATTAATTTTTTAACTACTTCATAATACTCAATATTTTTATGATAATTAAAGTACACTAATATTTCAAATTACTTATATTATAATCTTAAGCAACACTCAAGTGAATTATGAAAAAAATTGTAAACTTATTCGACACTTAATTTTTTTCTATAATAATTTAAATTATTCAAAAACATATCATAGTTTATCCACTAAAATTCATTCATAATATTGTGATACACGGAATCAAAATTATTACTGTTGGAACTTGAAATGATCACAAATATAATAGAATCATAATTACATACATACATATATATATATATATATATATATATATATATATATATATATATACATATATATATACTGTAATGTGTATTAGGAATGTAGTATGGCTTGCACTTACGTTTTCTAATCGAATTAGTTTAATTGAATATCTTAATCTGAAAATAAAAAATATCAATTAGTAACATTTCATGGATACATATCAGAAACAAGTACAGTTTTTAAGTACTGGGCTAAACATTTTTCTGATAAAAGTGTTCAAAAACGGATTACTGCTTATATGAATTTCGAAAGAAATACCATTATGTTTACAGCGCTCAGCTACAAAAAAAATCTATCTAGAAATAATCATAATCAACAATAAAAATATCCAACCATATACCAACAACTTTTCATTGAAAACTAAACCACAAAATTATGCTCATTATAGCCGTTTTTTGTTCCCCACATCTTTCCTTTAATTCTAATAAACAAATGACGGCTATAACCGTCACGATTTTTTTTTAAAAAAAACTAATAGAAATCGTATTAATTAACCATTATCAGCATTGCCTTTTCATCTAATTTCTTGCAGTAGCAAAGGAACATTTAAAAAAAGTGTGTTTCTTTGACCGATCTAGAAAAAAAGGGTGCGTCAATGGGTTAATGAAATTCATAACGACTAGCTACTCACATATTGTTAATTGTAAGTAGAAAAAAATATCTATAATACTACAAATTTAGCATGTATTACTTTACCTATTTCAAAAATTGCTTGTATTAAATAACTACACAAAAAATTAAAAGCAGATACAAAATTGAAAACCATGTATAATTCGTATTAATACAAAACATAATTTTATAATATTCGATATATATATATATATAATTATCAATTATTTCTAGTTCTAAATAGAACACATGTTCACAACACTGATCGTACACGTTTCCAATTGCATCCCATGTGATTTAATAATATTTAAGAATCGGTTCGTACCTACAACGACTGTCCGCTGCGACATTGACAAAAGATATTAAACAAGAAGGGTTACACAAATGCCAATAATAATTTTCGTTATCTACACACTGCAGGTATGTGTTTAGGCGTTTCCGAAACGACATAGTAGTGGTACTAGAGTCGTGGCGAGCGGACTTTGTGTCAATAGCATTTGATACGACGACGGCAGCAGCGTCGCCGTTAACAGAGGCTGTGACTCTCGAGAATATGCTAGAGATCCGTACATAATACAGATCACACTAGATATATATATATATATATATATATATATATATATATATATATATATGTATATATATATATATATGTAATTTCTGCAAATAACCATGTGTAGACATTGTTTAATTACTGAAAATTTAATAATTGCTGTATTAAGGCATTCTCTTTCTTAGTAAGACTAGGCAAAAATTATTTTTTTTTTAAATATTAACATTTATCAAGACAGTTAAATATGAATTGTTTATTTTTTTTTTTTTGTGAATTAATTAATTACTGCACAAATTATACAAAATTTTCTAGTCCAGAATATTCGATACTGATTACTATTGTTGTTGCTTGTGAACATTTTCAGAACGAACACGTTCTTAAAGTGTACAGAAAAAAAAAATGTTTTTCTTCAAATCGCTCTACTAACACATATAATTTGACTGAACGTTTCGCGTTATTATAACTCATAATATTTTTGCTTTTTTTAGAAAAAATATGTTCTGTTAGGATAATTATTCATTGAATCAATAATTATACATTACTAGAAACTAACGTAAAATCGTTGATAAACAATACAAGCGCCTGTATCGATTTGAGTTGATATGAAAATACAGTTAACAAACACATTCACTTTTACAATTTTTTCCAATATATTTTTACATTACACTAAAGAAAAACTATAATTGCAGCTATTTACATCGTTAATGGGTATGCAAAATTCAAGAAAAAAAACACTTCAGATATACAGGTAATAATAAAGAAATAATAAAGAACAATGAAGAGTCTATATTGTTACCCTTATGCAATTAGAAATTAGTTTGTGTAATTGGAATTATCTGATTCGCTGCCGTTAATTGGGATATCATATTATTTATATTGTGGCCACAATTTCTTCAGAATTATTTTATAATCGTATACTTATTGTTTTCTACATGTACTATATTCTTCATAGCATTAAGAATGATGTATGTTGTAGGCAAAGTCCGACTTGGACTAATAATTATATATCCTGGTTTATAAAATTAAAATTGGAGCACCCACACATTCATCCTCACCTTCACCTTTTTTTGACCCTGTCGAGCGCAGGTATACATCCCAGAGTGGAGATATGAGTGTGATGGTGATTTAATTTTATAATCAGGATATATATTAACTAGTCAAAATCGGACTTTGACTGACATCGGCCGGGAAAATCGCAGTTTGCCTAGGCAAAGTCGAACTGCCTACAACATATACATCATCCTTAATGCTATGAGGAATATAATACATGTAGAGAACAATAAGTATACGATTATAAAATAATTTTGAAGAAATTGTGGCCACAATATAAATACTATGATATCTCAGTTAATGGTACCAAATCAGATAATTCCAATTAGAAAAACTAATTTTTAATTGCATAAGGGTAACAATATAGACTCTTCATTGTACTTTATTATTTTCTGTATATCTGAAAAGTGTTTTTCTTTCTTGAATTCTGCATACCCATTAATCATGTAAATAGCTGCATTTATAGTTAATCAATATATATATATATATATATATACACATATATATATATATATATATATATATATATATATATATCTTGATTTACAAAATTAAAATTAGATCAACTTCACCCTCACTCTCACACCTCTACTCCAGGCTGTATACCTCCACTCGGCCGAGTCAAAAAATGGTGAGAGTGATCTAATTTTAATTTTATAAATAAGGATATATAATTACAAGCAAAGTCCGAAATAAAACCTCTACTGAGGGCGATACACCTGCGTTTGGCCTAGTTAAATAACGGTGGGGATTATCTAATTTTAATTTTATAAATCAGGATATACACTGAATAATCAAAGTCCAAAGTAAACCCTCTACTCAGGGCTGTATACCTGCGCTTGGCCGGATTAAAAAAGGATGAGTGTGAGAGTGATCTAATTTTAATTTCATAAATTAGGATATATATTGACTAGTCAAAGTCCGAAATAAAATCTCTACTCAGAGTTATATACCTGCCCTTGGCCGGGTTAAAAAAGGGTGAGAGTGAGGATGATATAATTTTAATTTTATAATCAGGATATATACTGACTAGTGAAAGCCTAGACTTTGACTGACGGTGGCCGGGCAAATCTCAGTTTGCCTAAGCAAAGTCGGACTTTGCCTCTTCATCGGAATTTGCCGACAACATATACATGTAAAAATATCATTATAATTATATATTTTTATACATATGATCCCGTTGATATGTCGTCTTGTTAGTCTTCGTCTTTTAGATCTGTTAAACATCTGTTCTTCACTACTAATTTTCACATGAGTGCCATTCTCAGTTAGTGTTGAAGAATAATTTTAAAAAATGTTGATTACGCTGTGGGATCTGGGGAACTCCACCAAAACAAGTACCAGAAGGATCACCACTCACGTTGTTCAAATGTCTGAATGGTTTCATAGTACCGAGCATCATCGTAAAGTGGTGGAACAACTTTTCATGACAGCCCGACAGCGTCACCCCTTATATTAAGACCAATTAAGCTCCAAGATATCCGCAAGGGCAACATCTACTGGCCTAATTTTAAAATCGATTTATGTTCTATTTATATTTCATTTATAGGATCTGGTTTATATCGTGTATAACTAACGCGGTGATACTCATATTTATTTGGTTGCTTAACTCTCCCTCATCGGTGTGTTATACTCATGCGGTTTTCATTTGCAAATATCCTTCTTTCTGTTACTCACAAAACACTGATATTCCTTGTTATCGTCTACTATTCGGTGCTCTCAATACTTTTTTTAAAAATAACATGGATTTTCATGTTATTTTCTTAAACGTTATTCTTGTTATATTTTTAAAAAAATTATATATATATATATAGATACAAAATAAATAATATATCACTGGTTTCGATTTGTTCATATCCTTTTATTAGAGTTTTCTTTCTATTTATATCTTTCAAAGTTTATTTTTCACATTTAGATTGAATCTGTTATTTATTGTTATATTTTTAATTTTATTAATGTCTTTTTTATAAAGTGGTATCGTGGTGGTAAAGTGGTATCGTTCGATTTACCAGCTTTAAAAAAAGATTTTATGATATTTAGAATGATTCGACGAGTTGTTATTACTTTGGTGTAATTAATTTTTCTTAAGTTGTTTTTCTTTCTCGTTTCTTATTTTATTTATTTCTTTTACTATATTCACATCTATTTAACTATATCATAAATTTTATGATTTGTCAATTTCTGTGAACATGGGATGATACTTAACTGTATAACAAATAAATCCTTCTCAATATTCATTAAACGAATTTTAGAAACAAGGCATGGCAGGGTATTTTTGAACAAACCTCGTAAAAGTCATGGATATTGTTTTCGTAAATACCATTTAATGTTTTTTTTATCGTAAACAACTGTCATTTTCACAAATGAATTTTTCTCTCGTCATAAAAACTACAAAAATGTATAATAAAAAATTATTAATCATTTTCGATTGTTGCTTATGCATATTTTAATGATAATAACTCAGAGTACTAAGGTGAAGAAAATGTTTATTGTTATGTAAATTAGCAATCTTTATGCTTTGTTTATTTTTATTTTAATGAGTAAATTTTGTGACTTGTCAATTTCTGTGGGGATGGGATGATATTTAACTATATCACATACAAATCCTACTCACTATTCGCTAAAGGAATTTTAGAAACAGGGCATGACGTTAACGACAATCATAATATAATAGAAAAAATAAAATTGGTGAATAAACGTAGAAAATTAAATAGATTTTGAAACCTAGAAATATATAAAAATGCAGATATTATATGAAATGAAAAAATAAACAGAAATAGTAACGGATTATTTTATACACTAAAATTATACACCACACGTCTTAAAACATATATAAATAGAACATAAATTAATTTAAAAATCATTCTTCAACATCTATCTGAGGATGGTACTCATGGCGAAACTAGGACAACAGATACTTAACTGCTCCAAAAAGATGAACATTAATAACAAGACATACGTCAAAAATTTAACTTATGTATATTTCAATTTTCTGAACAAATCAATTACATACATTAAGTAATTAATATTAATGGTAAGAAAGATATGTACATAGAAATCATTTATAATACACAAAATTTACTTTAATATGAATTAATAATTGTAATATAAATGAAAGAAATTGTGTAGAATCTGAATTGTATTTCTGAATAGATTTATAAAAATGTTTAATAATCTGAATAATATTTATAGGGGAAATAATCGTAGAAATATTAAAATACTTATAGAAATAATATAAATAACATTAAAAGTATGTAGTTAATAGGACGTACGTTTGAAAATTAAAAAAGGTCAATAAAAGATAATTTAAGTCGTTAGACACTCTTTCAATGTATAATAAAACGTTTGATCATTTAAAATATCTGTTTGTGTAATACATTCATTTTTGTGCATCCCTGGATGTGACATCGAAGAATTATATTATTAGTGATCCCCTGGCGACATTAAAGATTTAAATATCGCCCACACCCGCCTAGGTCGCTTGTGTTTGTAACACAGCGTCTTGTCATTCGTCGGCGAGTTGATTCTCCGACAAATATTACATCTTCTCCGCGGTTACCACCCTTCGTCTCGAATAGAAATAGCGTAGATTAGCAGAGCTGAGCTACAATGTTTATGCACGGTCGTCGCGACGTAATTGGAATAATAACAACATTCTTTTTTTAGAATAAATCTTAAATAATAAAAACACTTTTGTTTATTGTGCTTTTTCTTTCCTTGTCTTCATACATATACAGTCTGTTCCGAAAGTCTAGCAAATTTTAATTGAGTGCATTTATTGCATTTAGAAATTATAACAAAACATGAAGAGATATAATCCACTAAACGGTTTTATAAGGTTAATAGTTATCTTAAGGATGGATTTGTTGACCTGATAGTCTTTGTCCTTTGTGTTATCTATATTTCTATTCTTCACTACTAGTTTCGGCACGAATGCCATGTTAGGGTTGATGTTATATACTAAATAATAATTAGAGATAAGAATTAGCATGTATGAAAATATTTTTAGAAGCGGCAAAGACATTTTCAACGGTGTGTATCTGCTGCAGAGAACTATTTCAAAGGAGACGATTTTTATTTAGAATAATTTCTTATAAATAAAGTTTCATGAGGCTATTCCGGGTATTTTTGGACAAACCTCGTAAAAGTCATGAATACTGTTTTCGTAAATACCATTTAATGTTTTTTTTATCGTCAACAACTGTCATTTCACAAATGATTTTTTCTCTCGTCTCAAAACTACACTAATGTTTAATAAAAAATTATTAATCATTTTCGATTGTTGCCTATGCATATTTAATGATAATAACATCAGCCTCGGAATACTAAGCAAAAGAAAATGTTTACTGTTATGAAAATTAGTAACCTTTATAATTTGTTTATTTTTATTTAAATTAGTAAATTTTGTAACTTGTCAATTTCTGTGGTCATAGAATGATATTTAACTGTATCACATATAAAACCTTCTCAATATTCGTTAAACAAATTTTAGAAACAGGGCATCACATTAACAACATTCATAATATAATGGGAAAAATAAAAGTTGTGAATAAACGTATAAAATTAAATAGATTTTGAAACCTATAAATATATAAAAATGCAGATAATATATTAAACGAACAAATAAACATAAGTAGTAACGGATTATTTTATACATTAAAATTATAAACCACACGTCTTAAAACATATATAAATACAACATAAATTTAAAAAGGATGGTACTCGTGGGAAACTAGGAAAACAGACAGTTAGCTGATTCAAAAAGATGAACATTAATAACAAGACACACGTCAAAAATTGAACTTGTGTATATTTCAATCTTCTGAAGAAATCAATTATATACATCGAGTAATGAATTTAAACGGTAAGAAAGATATGTATATAGAAATCTATCATAATAAATAACATTTATCAGCCTCAGAGTACTAAGGTGAAGAAAATGTTTATTATTATGTAAATAAGTAAATATTGTAATTTATTTATTTTTATTTAAATTAGTAATTTTTTGATTTGTCAATTTCTGTGTGCGTGAGATGAGAGAAAAAATTATTAGTGAAAGTGAAGTTAACAATATAGTTTTGTCAGTGTGGTTAACGACCAACAAATTAAACGCAACTTTAATTAAGATTAGCAGTTTTTCATGAATCTTAAAAGAATTATCTTTATTAATAACTACTCGCAATAAAAGTAGTTGAAAACTTTTGTCACATCAACTATATTCTCTTGATATTACGTTGACTAAAATCTATTTCTGATTCTGACAAATTCATGAACTAGTAAGTATTGCGAAGATGTTATATATTAGGTGTAAAAATTAATTCATTGTCTTTAAAATGAATCAAGCATAACTCTGTTTTAAATTAAACTATTTTCTCCACGTTTTGGAAGTGCCAACCTTAACATTTAAAAACACTATATAGTTTAGCCAAGCATTTGGCAGCACCTCACAAAATAATAGTGAACATGATGGTCTCCGAAAAACATTATAATATGCATTGAGTAATTTTCGTATTCCCATTAAAAAAATGTTTCCGAAGCCGCGAGAATGATTTGTTCAGCTTTGGAGGAAGATGTTGTAATGCATCAAACATGCAAAAAATGTTAAAACAGTAAAAATGGTACAAAAATGCATTATAACTTCATCGACTTAAATTCATCATCTTTTTTTCGTCAACGGATTCGTCAGATACAAATCTATGTAAAATAATAGGGGATATTTTGAGGATTGAAATGTATTCGATTTTTCTGTAAAAATTTGTTTTGTATAAAAAATGCACCCAATTAATTAGTACACCTAATAACTTGGTAAACGAACAAATATTTACAACTATGCAAAAAAGACAGGAAAAAATCCCACTTAACCCTTTATTAAAGTAATGGAGGATATTTTGTGGATTGAAATCTGTTTCATATTTCTGTATACATTCATTTTTTTTATATAAACAAGGCAAACAATTAATTTGTACACCTAATAGAATTAATTCAAGAAAAAATAGAAAAATATTTTTGCTCAAAAATATATAAATTATTTGAAGAACGATTTGAAAATATACCACAAGAACGGCCGCAGTCATAGAAAACAATATTCAATCAGTAACGATTAAAAATAATTTTAAGTAGTCTCTTCATCAAAGAGTATTTAATTTGAAATCTCTATAAAATATACTTAAACACTCGTGTGAAAATTTAATGAAACTATTACTACTCTTTGATCAACACTGTATGTATATAGATGACGTTATCATTCACTGAAAAACTGTTGAATCGAGTGAGCGACGTTCGTCGTCCGTGATCGTGCATAAACGTGAAGTATTATGACGTCATTGCGTCACAACTATTACGTTTACGCGATAACATGTGACAGTTTAGAATAGCGATACAGTGATTAAAGAACAGTTTAACGTGTAGGAAGCTGCACGTTTAGATAAGTCACAGAGATCGTTATTCGGCGGCTGAACACAATTTTTCCCATCAAACGACACTTAACGCATACAGTAATATGCAACATACGTGGAACATTATATTATATCGATATATACATAACCGTGAATGTTTTGATGATGACCTGATATTTAAAAAAAATGGATGTAAAAAAAACGTATTTAATATCTAAATATAACAACGGATGCAAATAAATGATAAGCGAAAATGAAAATATCACTGATAACTGCATGAAGGCACGTCCGACCTAAATGAAACTCATTGAAGATGTGTAACAGAATTAAATCTATGTATAAAAACAGATTTTATATGAATTATTGTATGAAACATGCATTTTATGTGAATTACTTATCCTGTCGTGTTACTAATTAGTATAACACGAATCAAAATTCAATCTTATGGCATATATCTGGTTTCATTAAAAATAAGCTACCCGCAATGAACACAAATTAAATTTGATACAATAGGAAGATGAAATATGAACACAGTGCCGACCGCTAATGTTTTGCTAAAATTTTCTACCAGACCGGCGATTTTAGACATATACAATTATTTTGCGAATAAAACTGCGATAATTTTCTGAAATTAATATATTAGGTAACCAAAAATGTTCTGTCGCTGTTATAACATACAATAATTCCAAGAATTGTTTACGCTTGTTATTGGACAAAATTCGAAGAATTATTTATCAGTTATTTTAGCATATGTTTTAAATGAATCTCGAACTGTTCACTTTAATTTAAAAAATAATTCTAACCCTTAAAAATGTCTGTGAAAAATAATGTAGTACGTTCGTGTTTGCTTTTTGAGTTTGAGCTTGGGACTAACGCTACAGAAACTATAAAAAAATGTGTACTGCGTTTGGAGAAAATACAGTTACATCAAGAATGGCCCAGAGATGGTTTAAAAAAAATTCTGTCGGGGATGAATCCATTGAAGGTGAGACCAGATCAGGCAGGCCATCAAATTTAAATATCGATGAATTGAAAACAATAATTGAAACAAATTCCAGTTGAACGTGTCAACAGCTTGCAGGATTGTTCCAAGTACGTGACGAAAAAATACGAAAGCATTTACACAAAATAGGGAAGAGATGGAAATTAAGTGAATGAGTACCACACGAATTAACTCCCAATAACAAATTACAGAGTCTTACAATCTGTACATCTCTTATAATCTACACATCTCTTATTTCACGACTAAAGTCAGAAAACTTTTTGGATCAAATTTTAACCACTGATGAAAAATGGATTATTTATTCCAACTACAAACGTACTCACCACTGGCTTTCATTAGGTGATCCTGCCCCACAAAGTCCTAAATGAAAGTTAATACCGCGAAAACTTCTTCTCTGTGTTTGGTGGACAGAACTTTCTTAGTGACCTGATATATTTGAATGAACCTTTTTTTATTTAGACATAAGAAAATCTAAAATTTCACACTGTCTCTATCAGATAGAATACAAGTATACCTTTTTCTGGTAGGAAAAGTGTCGCTGTCTGACTTTTCTTCTATCTCACTATCCGAATCATTATTCTCACTTTCACGACTACTCGATACATCAGAAAATTATTCACAAAATTTCTCTGAAAAAATGTCTTCCTTATCCATTATGAAGGTATGAAATTTTAAATAGAATTAATTTTTACTATAATTATTTGAAAACTTTTATATATTTACCGGTTCCTCCGAAGTCAAAAACCAAACTAGATTTTACTTTTTTTTATATTACTTCTGTTTGGGACACAATGCAAGCGGTAGCAGGTAGAAATATTAATGGAGCTTTGGAAGAAGGATCGGCTAACCAGAAAACAATTTAATTATAGTTCAAAAAAGTCTGTTTCGGTAATATGAATCTCGACAATGAGCCTCGAGGAAGGCCGAAAACCATTGTGAACAAAGAACTTTTGAGAGCCATGGTGGAAGCTGATCCACAAAACAATTCGAGCTCTCGCATGTGATTTAAGTGTTAGTGTTATGACTGTTTCTCGTCACTTCGCTGGAATAGGAAAAGTGAAAAAGTTGGATAAGCGAGTGTCGCATGAATTGACAGATGTTCAGCAACGGATACGCTTAAAAGTGTTTCTTCATTGATGATTCGAAATATTAAAACGCCATTTTTAAATTTAATCATTATTTGTGATGAAAAGTTGATTCTGTATGATAACAGAAAAAGATCTGGACAATGGTTAAATGCAAATGAAGCTTCAGGACACGCACCCAATCCGTCATTACACCCAAAAAAAAAACTGTGTGATAGACAATAAAGGAATAATCCATTATTCTTTTTTAAAAACCAGGCGACGCAATTACCCCTGATACATATTGTCGTGATATGAATGAAAAATTAAAAACAAAACAGCCAATGCTAATCAACAGATATAGACCAATATTATTGCAAGATAATGCTCGACTACACACATCTCGAATCACAATTTCCAAATAAATTTATTAAATTATGAAATTTTACCACATCTCCCTTATTCACCACATCTTTCACCGACAGACTATCATCTTTTTCGCCACTTGGAATATTATTTAAGAAATAAAAACTTCCGAACCAAAGAGAAATGATTCAAGGATTCGAAGACTTTATAAGCTCTGAAACTGTCGATTTTTATAAAGACGGGATAAACAATCTAATTTCTCGTTGACAAAAGACCATTTAAGCTTATGGAGCTTATTTTGATTAAATATAATTTGTTTTGTTAAAAATATTGCGTTTTAATTCTCACCTACAAATTCTGTAATTTCATATGTTACACCCTAATATTATACATTTGATAAGAAAATAATTTGGATTGTGTTTAAATGTCAATTTATGATTAAGCATAT
Source organism: Acanthacorydalis orientalis (assembly GCA_034766995.1). NCBI lineage: Eukaryota > Metazoa > Arthropoda > Insecta > Megaloptera > Corydalidae > Acanthacorydalis > Acanthacorydalis orientalis. The sequence goes on along the minus strand of CM068321.1, from coordinate 7,248,397 downwards.
TTATATATATTTTATAAAGATACTTATTTTTAATACGATATAAAAAACCTAAACTTGTTATAACTTTCGATGTTTTAGTTCTTTTCTTGTTAATATTATATTTTATAAAACATATTACGACATATCGATTAGTACCTTTAATTCATTTTAAATGTATTCTGTCACAATTTTTTGTCTTTAACATTGAAATTACTCATGAATTATTATTATGTTTTTATTTTATAGAATAAGTCATTTATTTGAAGGATAAAATTGATATTTTAATCGATGAATTTCAAATCAATAAATAAATCATTCATTGCTAACTAAGCTTTTAAACATTTCAGACTCATTAGAAAATTACTTTAACAGGTTATAATTAAGTGTAAAAATTAATTCAGTGCTTTTAAATTAAATCAGTCATAACTCTGTTTTAAATTAAAATACTTTCTAGTCGATTTAGGATTTCCAAGTTCCATCTTTAACATTTAAAAACACTATATATCTTAACAAACCATTTGACATAACCTCATAAAACAGTAATTAACAAAATGGCGTTCAAAAAGCAGCATATTAGATATAACATATTTTTCGCATTTTTGTTGATAAAAATGACGCCGTAGCCACAGGAATATTTTTTTCAGTTTTGAGAATGGGTGTTATGACGCGTAAGACATGCAAAAAATGCTCCAACAACAGAAAAAGTTCAAAAATGCATTACGACTTTATTGATTGAATGCTGCCATCTTTCGACAAGGGATTCGTCAGTTACCCGACAGATAGAGTAAAGTTATAAAAAATAATGCGGTATATTTTGAGAATCGAAAAGATTTACATTTTTTTGTAAACATTCATTTTCTATAAAAAGGCACCGAATTTTTTAGTACAACTAATACTCATACATTTTCTAAGAAACCTTTTTTTACATTTGAAATATGCATAATGCAAGAGTTTATATGTAAAAAAAATACACAAATGAATACAATTTATAATTTCAATTCTCTTTTAAAACAAATTTCTCTTCCTTTACAAACCACAGAAAAAAGCATGATGTTCAAAAAATAATTATTGATCCAAAAATGTTCAAGAAATAATTATTGATCAATTATGACTGTTGATGATGTACATTTTGATAGTAATTCTATCATACTCAAAGCGTCAATGTATCGAAAAATTAAGGTACTTTAATAATATGTAACTAAAATAAATTTAAATAGAAAATAAATAATTTAATGATAAAATGTATATTTTAATAGAATAAGCAGAATGTTATATCAATAGAAGATATATTTCAATACATTTAGTACTTTAAATAGCTTATTCCACAGAAATAAACAAAACAATATATTTTTATATTTCGTATTATATAGAAATATATTAATATTTTCTTTATATTATTACATAACTAAATATATTTACTAAATTATAATAAATATATTCTATAGTTATAAAAACGTTTGAATACACAAATTGTAATATACAGATTTATTCGCAAACATATTAAGTAAGAAATCAAATTTAAATAGACTAAGAATTAATTTTCTTAGCTAAAAGAAAAAATCCCTTTTTTCTCTTTACTACTAGATATTTTAAATAATCAATTATGAGTTGTTCGAAATAGAATATACTTTTATAAATACAAATATAAACATACATTAGAGACTAATTGAAGCAAACAATTTACTTACAATTCGTGAAATACAGCGGTTCAGTAAACAATTACACAAATACTGAAACACTAAAACCGAGTGGCACGTGTCTAGTGAACGTTATAAAACAACACGAAAAGCAGGTGTTCAATAGAAATAACACATTATAACAGTTGTCGAGAGTAATATTACCTACTGTATTTTATATATGGATACACACCTGTTCTCAATTTAAAATTTAGAAAAAAAGTACCAGTATACACATTCTTGTCAAGTTCGTCTGCTGGAATGCATTTTTTCACGGAATATAAACGCGATATTCTATTATAAATAAAAAAGAAAAAACATAATGACGCAACTCTCACCCAGTTTCAAATAGCCCTATTATTGGATTATATAAACATGGCTATTAAAATTCGATTTTTTTTTATATAAAGATTTATATGAAAGCAAAAGTTTTCAGTTATATATTGTAGTAATAAAAATGATGAAACAATAATATTCTTGTTTTCATTTTCTATTTGTTTCAAAAATTATTATATATATATATATATATATATATATATATATATATATATATATATATATATATACACATATGTTCATACATACATACGAGGTCAGACAATTAAGTAATGCGACAAAATTCAAAAATCGAGTATATTTAAAAATTAAGGTACATCGCTGCGATCCCCTTCAAAGTAGTCCCCTCCCGCATCTATACACTTATTCCAGTGATTTTTCCAGTTTTCGTAACAATTCTGGAACACTTCTTGTGGGACCTCTCCGAGTACCCTCGTCACAGATTCTTGGATATCTTCAACGGAGTCAAAATGTCGACGTTTGACGAATTTTTTCATATGGAGGAATAGGAAAAAGTCGCAGGGTGACATGTCCGGTGAATAGGGCGGTTGTGGTAACGTTGCGATGCCTTTAGACGCCAAAAACTGAGAGACACTGAACGCACTGTGACAGAGAGCATTGTCGTGATGCAGAACCCAAGTCTTCGCGATCTCTGGACGCACTCTGAGCACCCTTTTTCGTAATTTTTCGAGCACATTGCGGTAGAATACTTGATTTACGGTTTGTCCAGGTGGTACGAACTCTTTGTGAACCACCCCTTTGCTGTCGAAGAAGCAAATCAACATGGTTTTCACTTTGGACTTGCTCATTCTCGCCTTCTTTGGCCTTGGTGCTCCAGGGGACAGCCACTGTTGGCTTTGTCGTTTAGTTTCGGGGTCATATTGAAAGAACAGACTTTCATCACCAGTAATAACTCGATCGAGAAGAGTAGGATCACTTTCAACCTGCTCGAGACAATCTTATCTAAATTTCTCTGTTCCATTTTCGTGACATGCACTACTCGCGTGTTGTTACAAAACACTAAACAGCTGGCGAAGAAATGATCGTACGAGGGTGGTCAAGGTCTCAATCGAGAGAGTAGGGATCTGCTATTACGGTGGCGGAGTTACAGGTTCGCAGTGTTACCACAGGCCGAGAAAAAAAATCGGTCGCATTACTTAATTGTCTGACCTCGTATATATATATATATATATATATATATATATATATATATATATATATATATATATATACATACATTGGCTCAATTTACTAATATTAACATTTATTTTGGCAATACAAATGTTGTAAATTTATCGTATCTACGGGGCTTCGCCCTGTTCTTGCTGTTCCAACCACAGTTCTTGTTCGCCACCGCTCACTCCCCCTAACAAATAACGGAAATTAACAAACTGTATACACAAAATAATCCGCGTAAAATGTAAGTCGTAAAACTTTTATTGGAAAAGTTTCTAATAACTAATATAAAATACAATGTTAAAATATGTAACAATTTTTTTTTTTAGTCTAAAGCACCAGCGAATACAATATTTAGAACAAATGTCATCAGTTTAACACTGAAATCGTATACCCTCTTTCGTTGTATACTGTGGGAGAAGTACATAAATATTACTGATGTCAATCTTTCATAACAGGGACCACACGATCTCCATCAGCCAATCAGAACACGAATAATCGGTTACACATGACAATTTTAATTTTTGTTAATAGAGAGATACTAATGTCTGATACAATACGAAAATCTAATAGAACAAAATGGTTTATTAATTTTTAATAAAGAATAAAAAATATAATTTTAATTAGGTCTACATAACTGTAAGCTTATATATATATATATATATATATATATATATATATATATATGTCAAGTCCGTCTTTGACTAGTCTTTATATATCCTAATTTATAAAATTAAAATTAAATCACTTTCACCCACACTATCGTCTTCATTCTCACCCTCAACCTTTTTTGACCCGGCCAAGTGGCAGATATACAGCCGTGAGAAGAGGTTCTACTTCGAACTTTGACTAGTCAATATATATCCTGAATATAAAATTAAAATTTAGATCGCCTTCACCCACACCCTCACGCTTACCCTCACCCTTTTTTGATACGATCGAGCGCAGATATATAGCCCGGAATAGCGGTATGGGGGTGAAGACGAGCGTGACGGTAAGATGAAGGTGTGTGTGAATGTGATCTAATTTTAATTTTATAAATCAAGATATATATTGATTACTCAAAGTCGGACTACTAAGATATATATATATATATATATACATATTGAGTAGTCAATATATATATATATCCTGATTTATAAAATTAAAATTATATCACCTTCACGCTCACCTTCACAGATACATTCACCATCACCATCGCCATTTTTGACCAAACCGAGCCCAGGTATTTAACCCGGAGTGGAGGTATGGGGGTGAATGTAAAGGTGATCTAATTTTAATTTGGATGTACATTGACTAGTCAAAGTCGGACTTTGACTGACGGCGGCCGGGCAAATCGCAGTTTGCCTAGGCAAAGTCGGACTTTTCCCGGTCGTCGGACTTTACCAGCAATATATATATATATTTATATATATATATATACATATATATATATATTTATACATACATACATATATATATAGAGAGAGAGAGAGAGATGATTCATATATGATACGTCGGTATAAATAACCATGTAGGTTTCTTCAATCAACTATTAAACAATATGGTACTTATCTACAGGTGTAGATTTAATAAACGCTTTTTTATTGACCAGGAATTTAATATGAGAAAATGTTATTTATATATATATATATATATATATATATATATATATATATATATATATATATATGTATATATATATATATATATGACGTCGGTGTAAGTAAATCTATCAAAGATTTTAATAACTACAGTGGACAAAATGAAGTATCTTATGTATAAAAAATCTTTAAATGACAAACAGCAGGGTAGTGACAAAGGCAGCCGCCACTACACAAGTCAGAGTCTACACTACTGGAACAACGAGCGCGAGATAATCTCGTTTTCTGTAATTACAGATAAACTCATAATGAGAAAACATGGTCGAAAGTCGCAACATAAGAAAGAAATGACGTCAGCGTCGACGCCGAGAACGACTGTGACCGATCCAGACGGTGACGAACATCCACCGGACTCAGACGAAGAAGGACGAGGATTTGCCGGATGGTTACGTTCGAATGAAGGGTTCGAGATGCTGCGCCTTTTCGTCATTGCTAACTCAGTCGTCCTGTTTCTTACAATGACGGTGCCGCAAGTGCAACAAGCTTATGATATCATCAAGTCGTTTATAACAGGCGAGGACAAGCCTTTCTAAAAAGTATTTTTTTTAACATAAATTAAAGAAGAGGTAAGCAAGTGTAAAAATCTTTCAATAATTTATAATCGTTCCAATGACTTTTATACTTTTCACTTCTTTATAATTTTGCATATTAATATTAACAATATGTAAAAACCATACACAAAACTAGAATGTAATACAGCTACGTTTAGAAATGTATTTTCATATTCAACACTATAGTAAAAAAATGTTTTCTACAATAACGCTATAATCCAAGCATAGATAAATTATCTCTTTTGATAATTTAAGCAGAAAATATTTTCCATTAATTGTTCTATAATACATTTCCAAAATTAATTCAACGCATCTCAATTGCCAGTTACAGCTCGTCCTGACCTCATGATTGTATCAAATCCACAACTTTTTTTCATTCATATAACCATAACGTTGTAAGTCATAAAAATATTAAAGAAAATCCAATACTCTTTAAGATCACACAACAGAACATCCATATTAATCCCAAATGCACTTTTCAAGCATTGAATTAACTTTCTCGAAATCAGTGAATAATGTTAGGTGGAATTAATTTTGTGTCTTTAAATTGAATCAATCGTAACTCATAAATTAAAATATTTCCTTCGTTTCGTTTCAGAATTCTGAAGTGATAACTATAAAATTTAAAAATACTCTATATCCTTACCAATCATTTGGTATAATCTCACAAAACAATAGTAAAAACGATAAAATGTGTAAAACAGCATATTAAGCATTTTTCATATTAAGCATATTTTTGACAATACAATTAAAAAAAATGCTGCTGAAGTCGCAGGAATGATTTGTTCAGTTTCGGGAGAAGGTTTTGTGATGCATAAAACATGCAAAAAATACTAAAAGAGTAGAAGAGATCCCAAAATGCATTACGACTTAATCGATTCAAAACCGCCATCTTTTTTCGACAAGTGATTCACCAGTTACTCAACAAATGGAGCAAAGTTATATTAAATAATAGGAAATATTTTGAGGATTAAAATATATTCCATATTTTCACAAATATTCATTTTCTATAAAAAAAAAGATACGGAATTAATTTGTAGATCTAATAATATGTTTCTTTTAATGTTTTTTATGTCACTTTTATAAATTTAAAACTTATTTAAATAAATTTCTGATTTCTTCACAAGCGATATAAACTTTTTTTAGTAAAAAATATTCAATAATTGATTAATGATCATTCTTTATTATTGACTATGCGTAGTTCGACGACAAATCCATCATTTTCAAAACACTAAGTGTAGAAAAATATGAGTTCTAGAAATTTTATCTATCTTATCACCCTGAAAATGATGGCATCGTTATCGAAGTACTCATAAAAATAATCAGTAATTAATTATTGACTATTTTAGGTAGATTTTTTCGGCTGGTAGGATGAATGAGATATTCATTATTGAAAGTGAATTTAGGATCACAAAAACGGTATTATCTCTTATTTAGATACTTGATCAATAAGTAATTATGAACAAAGTCCAAATTTATGTTTTTTTCTTTTAATGTATTTTATTAAAAATTCTAAATCGTTACTACTTGATTTAAAGGTCTATTATTCCAAAGAGGACCATATAATTCGAATCGAAAAATAGCAAATTTTGCTGATATCAAATTAGAAAAAAAAATGTTAAAAACAATTTTAATTTTACATCTTTTATTTTATTACATATGAATGATCATTCGATAAAACAGCTTTTAGATATAAACAATCATATTTCCATGTTACAGTTTTGGAATTATTTTTTTGAGCTTGATAACCAGTTATGTACAAATATTGCGCCTCACTCGCAATACTCAAGCTCCTAATTACCAAGTTATTCGTTTCATGTCAGCTGTGTATTTAAATATAGGTGCCAAAAATTATATAAGAAATATATTGATTTTAAACATGGCAGTTAAGAACTTAGCCCTACTTATATTATTGGATGAACAGTGGTACCTCGACTTACGAACTTAATTCGTTCCAGTCTCAAGTTCATATCTCGAAAAGTTTGTATTCGAAACTCAGTTTGTCATTATATCTTAGGAGAAATCAATTAATCCGTTCTCAGACTTTTTGAAAAAAATAAAATTTTGAAAAACTGCATTTGTATCCAAAATATAATTATTTTTATTTATGAGATGTTATGTTTTACATGGTTTTTTAAAAAAAACATTTTCTATAAAAGTGCTGCCTACGATGATTCCTTTTGTCTCTTCGGTGAAGAAGGTTTGAGGAAGCTATCCGGCGTTGATTTAGTCTGTCACTTTGTCAACACTCTCAAAGTAATTCATGACATTGTCATTAAAAATATTGATGGTTCTACAGACGACGTCTTGGTTTCGATGCCACTTGCTAACCATCTCTCTTAATTCGCTCCACTGTTGCAAGATTTTTTTTACGTCATTTGTTTTAATGACTTCTTTATTGTTGTTATCCTCTTCGGCCTCTCAAGACATTTGCTTTTCTTCCTCATCCTTTTCTTTTTACTGCTCTCTTCCTCAACTCCTGTAGCTCTTCAGTAGTCAGATCGACCTTGTATTGTTCTACTAACTCATCGATGTCTGCTTCCTTAACTTCTAAGTGCATAGCATTGGCCAAGGAAACAACCGTATCTATAGTAATGTCAGTTTCGCTTTCAAGTTTTTCTACCTCAGTTTCTCGGATGCAGTCGAGCCATACTTTTTACCAGACTGATTTTAATGTTCTCACAGAAATGTCTTCCCATACTTAATTAATAAGTCGCAAAGAATGAAGAATATTGAAATGATTTTTCCAAAAATCCTTGAGAGTTAATTCTGTGTCGGTGGTAATTTCGAAACGTTTTTGAAAAAGAACTTTGATATATAGTTGTTTGAAGTTGACAATAACATATTGATCCATTGGCTGTAAGAGCGATGTAGTATTATTATGTTGCACACATTTTTTTAGAGTAGTTTGTATCAGTTTCAAAAGAAGAAACAACTGCAGTATTTCCGTGAACCTTCTTTGCGATACACTGTCTCATAATGTCAGAAAACAAGGAACATATTTTAAGAAAAGTGATAATGAAAATGTTATTGCCGAATTATAAACAAATTTTACAGTACTCGAAAATCTCACGGTTCGTATGTCGAAATTAAGTTCGTATCTAGAGGGCAAAATAGAGTACGGAAAAAGTTGGTATGTAGAGCGGTTCATAAGTCAAGGTACCACTGTACAAATTAATTCTGTGAATTTTTTATAGAAAATGAATGTTTCCAAAAAAAATTGAATATACTTCAGTCTTCAAAATAAACCTCATTATTTTAACTTTACTCCATATTTTAAGCAACTAACGAATCGCTTGTCGAAAAAAATGGCGGCTTTGAATCGAAGTCGTAATGCATTTTTGAACCTCTTCCACTGTTTTAATATTTTTGAATGTTTTATGTATCACAACATATACCCCCAAAGCTGAACAAACCATTCCAGCGGCTTCGGTAGAGTTTTTTTTAACTGGAATTCGAAAAGTATGCAATACCTAATATGCTGCTTTTCAGACGCCATCGTGTTCACTACTGCTTTGTGAGGCTATGTCAACTACTTGGTCAAGACATATAGTGTTTTTAAATGTTTAGGTTGTCACTTCAAAATCCTGCAACGACGAGAAAGTATTTTAATTTAAAACAGAGTAATGATTGATTCAATTTAAAGGAATCGAATTGATTTTTACATTTTATACTTTGTATCTAAATTGAATTACAACTGAACTGATTCTAATGTAAAATACTTTCTTTTTATCTCGTAAGTATATAAAAATGTATAGATTTCTCTCTCTCTCTCTCTCTCTATATATATATATACATATATATATTATATATATATATATATACACACATATATATTATATATATATATATATTATATATATACATATATATATTATATATATATATATATATATATATATATATATAGCTTCGAAAGCTACCTCGAACTGTTTTTCTTATATTAATAATCCATTTAATACATTAAGAAACGTTACGAAATCACAACATTGAAATTTGAAAGCGACCATTCACAACCTATCGCATTAAAATTATTACGATGGACGTGAATGGCAGAAAAAGAAAAAAGAGAACTTTTTTTATGATACAAACGGACACTTTTAACTTATTGAAAAGTAACTGCGTTTAACATCCATCATGCAAACATCTTATATGTACGCACAATATTCGATTCAAAGTCAAATATATTTTTGAAAATTAAATTGAATTTGAGTCGAGAAGCTATACATCGTATACGAACCACTTAGACCGTCAAAGTAATGTGCAGAAAAAATATATTTGTGTGTGTATTCCGAGTGGTCTGCAAAAGCGAAAGGAAAAAAAGGTCATGAACATCGTTGTCATCGTACGAAGCGACGAGCAACCGTCACACCTAATTCAATATTGATAGATCGTAGAAGAGATGACGATGATAAATATTATTGCACTTCGACAAATTTTGTTTTGAGCAGTTTCCGACATCGCTAGTCTGAAAGGACTTGCTATTTTCCAACAATTTATTTATATACGGTTACAGTATACAGAATGATCAATCAAGTAGTTCACAACTGCAATCAGACTTTAGTTATCATTGATTGTTTCTTTTTTGAAAGAAAACACTTATTTTCTTAACTTCGACTGTGAATATCAAAAATATAAATGTACTTAACCCAAACTATTTACATTTTTAATGCCGAATTATTTTTAAATTTATTTTTACAAATATAGAAATAAATGTTCCAAACAAATTATAATTTTTTACAAGAGAAGTATACCCACGTTTCCCAAACAGTAGAAAATTTTATAAAACGGTATAAATGTTTCATTGATTAAATACATAACTTCATTTACAAATAAAACAAGTAATTTTGTAAGAAAAAAATAATCAGAATTCGTATAATTCTTAGTATATCGGTTTTTTTTTAATTCGGCATAGAAAATAAATTATACAAAGCATGTTAATTCAAAAATCAAAAATAATCCCTTGAACTAATTCTGCATATTTATCTTGACGCTTTGAAGATGACCGCATCATCATTTAAATGTATATAAGCAACAATTAAAAAATGATCAATTATAATTTAGTGTACTTCAAAACAAAATTTATGAAAGTCCAAAAATAATATCATTTTTTCTCAATCCGCAAAAACATATCATGGCCACATTTTTTTTCGATTATAAGGACTCTTTATTAAAATATTTTATTAAGGAGCGCAATACTACTGTTAATGACCCATATTGTGCAATATGTTTGCATACATTGTGTGATAATATCTACGAAAGACGGTATGGAAAACTAACAAAAGGAGTACGCTTATTACACAATACACCAGTTCACACCTCTACTGTTTCTCAAGGCGCTACTCGGGAATATGTAATAACGTTTTACAGTAAAACTTTTGAAAAGAATGGAAAAATGTTCTAAGAGATCTGTTTATTATCTGAATTTTTCTCAAAACGATTTTTTTTTTTGGCAGAATTGAATGGGAATATCATAACATAATTAATTACTATGAATAAAAGATTTAATTGAGAAGAATACTTTGATTGTTAATTTAACATATTTTGTATTTATTATTATATTTTTTAAGCTCCGGTATATGATCCTCGAATCTCGGAATATATGCTATTCAAAAAAGTATAATCATTTTATGAGTCAACATTTGATTTTTAATGCAATTTCTTGGTAATAATTAACCCTTTCGGTGCAATGGTCGTGCAAACATTTCTAATAATTATCAGACTGGAGCGCTAAAGGCACGTTTACACGTTCATAGAATTCCATCCCTTCTGGTTTTTTGAAAATTTTTTCAGGACTCCATTATTACGACCACCCTTCACCTACCCATTTTCTGAAACACGACTCTCCTTTCGAAACCGGTTCAAGTCACGGCTAAGACCCCGGACCTAACCTCAATTTCCATTCAACGCACAGTAATACGGCGTTGTAATTGTGAACTTCAACACAATAAAATAATTTTTGATTTTCATTTGTTCATAGAATTGAGCACTGCGGTCGCTGTGTGTGTATTCACGCGCCCAGTATATTTATCTGTTGAAAGTATTGAAGTAAGAAGTAATGAACTGTTTTTTTACGACAGTGATATATAATATATAAATTGCTTAGGAGACTAGTTTTGCACATTTAGAAAACCGTCAAAAATAATAAAGAGAAAATCAAGTTAGAATTTATAGATTTTTGACGGAAAACGTCTTACACCGCAGGTTTAATATGGGTGGAAACTATGCAAAAGTCGATGTTACAATTTTTTGTATATTAAACAAATCTTAATAACTTTTAAACTATAACGCAAATCCAAATAACCAATACATGGTTTAATAGAGCAAGGATGTAACAATGTTACACAATGTTAACCTTATGCGCGTGCCGTCATAGGCCGCCATAACATTGTCGCCAAATTGTAGTGGAATATTATCGGTTCGCCGGGTGAAAAAATTAATGTAGCTCAAGAGTGCGTGCGTGTAGGATGATTTGTGAGATATCGTTTGACAGATCTGGACAAGTGCTATAAAATAAAATACTAACAGTAACAACAGTGAAAGATATACACTGATAAAGTGTTGTACCTGGACTAATTTTCTCTAAAATTTTAAAAATGTCCAAATATCTTCAAAACAAGAAGGTAAATAAGTATCGTAAACGGTTAAAAAGTGAAAGAAAACTAAATGTGGAATTCAAAAAGGCGCCTATTACAGCAACAGAATGAATGCGGAGGATAAAGCAGCGTCGACAAATTGAGGCGAACAGTCAAGGGAACGCTGCAACACCCGATGAAAGTTCACAGAGAATAGATGTCGACAATGAGACGGAACCGATGGAATGCGACGAAACAGAAACAAATGTAACGTTTGAGAATAGATATTTAGTGTTAAAAACCCATTGGCGTCTGGAGACCGAGCATTTTGAAGACATTTTATGGCAACAAGTTGAGTTCTTTTTGTGAAGTTTGTCTCCGAATATGGTTCCAAAATAATTTAAAACTGACAAATGCAGCTACGTTGCAATTCTTACAACAGGAATTTACAGATGAAGACGTTTAACAGTTCATGTTGTGCTCAAACTGCTTTAAATTAGTAAAGCAAAGAAAGGTGTCAACGTTGAGTAAAATTAACACTTTCGCGTATCCACTGAAGCCAACACACTTGCCACTCAACTATATCGAGATGTTTCGTTTTCAAGTAATGCTTTACTGCACAGAGCACGTCAGAACAATATTTAGTGACTGGGCCTGCGATCCCAAAATACCGCTTCTGCTCATCGGGGACTTGAACATTGATGGGTCGAACGATCGTCTAAAACAGTTTCTGAACGACAAGTTTAGATTGGCCTTAGCCACGGATCCAACTGACTTCATAACTTTAAAATATACCACTAAAGACTCAATGTTCTCCAGAGGTATAAGTGTAACATGTAAGTCTTACATATTGTACTACTCGTACCACTGTCCTGTCTTCAACAAAATTTTACAAATTAGTCAGTATTATGAGAAATAAATAAAAAGATACACAAGTTTGTTGTGCTCATTTCTTTCTTACCAACCCTATAAACACCACGCACAGACAACACCGCTTAGGCAAGACGTTTTCCACCAAAAACCTCAGCGGTAGTGACTCGGACACTACCTACTAATTTTTTTACAAGAGGTGATAGTGAAGATGAAAATGATTCAATGTGGAACGATATTAGTGAATGTGAAAAGTATTTAACGCTAAGGCGTGCCACATTCACTAAAATATTCCACACATACACGACACACTTGTCAAAAGTATTTGGCATCGAAAGGGTTAACGCTATTCTATAATATAAAACTGTTTAATGAGTTGTAAATGTTCACTCGATTTTATTTACGCTATAAATTTAGCACACAGTCCACAGATTTCATTTTTATTCTATGCATTTAGTATAATAATGTTATTTAATATTGTTTTGCAATTTTTTACGCGCAATAAAATATCTATTAAACATAAAACCACTGGGTACATTTGAATATTATCCGAACACTTAGTTTAAACTAACGACAAAGCTTTAAACCACTGTAGTTAATAAAATTTAAACTTTTTAAAAAAAGTGTACTATTTAAAACTCTAGAAAACCAAACAGACGTGCACTATTCGAAACTCTAGTTAATTTCACACAAAGTAATCACCGGTCACATCACGACGAATTGTATTTGTTTAGAAACACAATGCCGACACCGTCTGTGTTTAAAGTTAATTGAAACCAGCAGAAAAAGAGATCTCGAAACGCGCGTAACTACATTTTACGTAGCGTAACAATCCGTCTCCATTCGAACAAATTCAAATTGGAATAAAGAGATGACGGTGCGTATTACAACCGAGGTATTGTTGTCTAATGGAGTTGTGTTTTACGATGTCGTATAAAGTACACAGTACATTCAGTTAATGACAAATTTAATTAAACATAAATGACCATAAAGCGAGCGTCTTTAAATGTGCCTCATCAATTTAAACTTTCTTTTTACTTAATTGAAACATATCTGAAAGTTGACTGAATACCTTATCGTCGATTTGTGTAAATGTACTAAGGTCTCATTAATTTGATAATTTAAATATGAATGGATGTTTGAAATGTGGCATTTCGTTGAATAAACGTTTGACGACGGTTTCACGAAATAAAAATTAATTAAATAGCGTTTTAATTCTTTACAATAAATTCGAAAGTCGTGCAAATCGGTTTCATCAATTAACATTATATTTTAAATACGGACTTGCGTCTGAATTATTTTTTTTATAATTTATTTTCAACTAAAAAATACATTCTGCCAACGTACACTCACACATATATACACATTTTTTGACGGAAAACGTCTTACACCGCGGGTTTAATATTGGTGGAAATTATGCGAAAGTCGACGTTTCGATTTTGTGTATATTAAACAAATGTTAATAACTTTAAAACTATAATGCATATCCAAATAAGAAATACATGGTTTAATAGAGCAAAGATTTAAAAATGATCTGCAATATTAACCTTAAGCACGTGACGTTACAGGCCGCCACAGCATTGCCACCAAATTAGTGTAATATTATAGGTTCGCCGCGCAGAAAAATTAATGTAGCTCAAGAGTGCGTGCGTGTAGGATGTTGTGTGAAGTATTGTTTGGCAGAGCTGAACAAGTGCTATAAAATGAAATACTAACAGTGACAATAGTGAAAGCAATTAAAAAGATATACACTGGTAAAGTGTTGAAACTGGATAATTTTCTCTAAAATTTTAAAAATGTCGAAATGTCTTCAAAACAAGAAGGTAAATAAGTATCGTAAACGTTTCCAAAGTGAAAGAAGACTAATTGAGGAATCCAAAAAGGCCCTTATGACTGCAACAGAACGAATGCGGAGGATGAGGCAGCGTCGACAAGTTGAGCCGAACAGCAGTCATGCGAACGCTGCAACACCTGATGCAAGTTCACAGGGAATAGATGTCGACAGTAAGATGGAACCAGAAGCAGATGTAACGTTTGAGAATAGATATTACGTGTTTAAAACCCACTGGCGTCTGGAGACTGAGCATTTTGAAAAGACATTTTATGGCAACAAGTTGGGTTCTGTTTGTGGAGTTTGTGACCGCATATGGTTCCAAAATATTTTAAAACGGCCAAATACAGCTATGTTGTAATTCTTATAACAAGAATTTACAGATGAAGACGTTCAACAGTTCATGTTGTGCTCAAACTGCTTTACATTAGTAAAGCAAAGAAAGATGCCAACGTCGAGTAAAATTAACAGTTTCGCGTATCCACTGAAGCCAACACTCTTGCCACTCAACTATATCGAGATGTTACTTTTTCAACTAATGCTTTACTACACAGAGCATGTCAAAACAATAGTGACTGGCCCTGCGATCCCAACATACCGCTTCTGCTCACCGGGGACTTTAACATTGATGCGTTGAACGATCGTCTAAAACAGTTTCTGAACGACAAGTTTAGATTGGTCTTAGCCACGGATCCAATTGACTTCACAACTTTAAACAATATCACTATAGACTTAGTGTTCTCTAGAGATATAAGTGTAGCATGTAAGTCTTACATATTGTACTATTCGTACCATTGTCCTGTCTTTAACAAAATTTCACAAATTAGTCAGCATTATGAGAAATAAATAAAATGACACACAAGTTTGTTGTGCTCATTTCTTTCTTACCAACCCTACAAACACCACGCCCCGACAACACCACTTAGGTAAGACGTTTTCCGCCAAAAATCTCAGCGGTAGTGACTCCGACACTACCTACCAATTTTTTTTATGTTATGTTGTAATCTATTATGTGTAAAAATTAATTCTGTGCCTTTAAATTAAATTACGAATAATTCGATTTTATATTAAAATATTATCTCGTCGTTTTAGGATTTTGAAGTTACAACCTTAACATTTAAAAACACTATATATGTTGGACAATCAGTTGGTGATAACCTCACAAAACGAACGATGGCGTCCGAAAAGTAGTTTATTAGGCAGTGCATACTTTTCGCATTTCAGTTGAAAAAAATGCTGCCGACGACACGGGAATGATTTGTTCAACTTTGGGGTAAGGTATTGTGACGAATAACATATGCAAACAATTCCAAAACAGTGGAAGAGGTCCGAAAATGCATTACTACATCATCGATTGAGAGTAATCATATTTTTTTCGACAAAGGATTCGTCAGTTACACGCCAGATAGTGCAAAGTTATGCAAAAAATAGGGGATATTCTGAAGATTGAAATGTATTCAATTTTTCTGTATACATTCATTTTCTATAAAAAAGCACCGATTTAATTTGTATAATACTAATAAACATGTGTTTTTTCTAAGAAAAGTTCTCTTTGAATCAAAAAATGAAAAACCTAATTATATTAGGTGGATAGAAAAATAATCGCGGTTTTTGTTTTCTGAATTCTAAGCTTACTTTTTTTCAATGAATGTGCCATTTTATCGTTCGCTATTAGTCAGTTTTATTATTAATTTTGGTTCAAATTCGACTATTGAATTAAAAATGGAACAGAAGCAAATAAGTGCAATTTTTGGTATAAGTTAAAAACGGGTGATAAAGCAGCAGAAACTGCTCTTAAATAAACGATGCTTTTAGTGTGGGTACTGTTAAGAAACGTACGGTGCCAATGGTGGTTCGAAAAATTTCGTGCTGGAGACGAGATTTTTGAAAATGAAGAAGATTATGGGCACACTTCTTGAGTTCAAAACGACCAACTGAAAGCGTTAGTTGAATCATAACCACGCATAATAATTCGAGAGCTTGCACAAATGCTAGGCGTTAGTCATCAGACAGTTCTGAACCACAAATGGAAAGATGTATATGGATTTGAAGGTCATAAACCGCAATTATTTTTCTACCAACCTAATCGAACAATTTGATTTTCCAACTTACACAAAAAGTAAAATTTATTTAAAACGATAGAAAATAAAATAACAGCCCATTTTAATGATATAAATAAATATTAAAAAAAAAATGAAATTATTAATTACTTATGACCGATATTTGATAACATTTGACTAAAATGTTTTTTTTTCTAAATTGATTTCAAAAACCACACGTCTACATCAAAACTATTAAACAAAAAAACGTGATACGAAATAAATATAGACAGCGATACAATGAAATTACAGGGGGAAAATAGGCCGCGATACGTGAAATATTAATGAGATCCTGATAACTTCCGATACGGGAAGAAACTATTTCGTCTTTTCGAACGGTACACGCAGTGGTAACAATATTATTAACCGCTTCGAGACAGTTCAATGTCCTGCTCGCCTTTCTTCGATAACTTTCCAAATCTAAACAGTGGCGCTACACTTACGTCCAGAACAGGTGATAGTGAATCCTCGGGGAAAACTTGCAAGTAACTTTAATACGAACGCCGAAAGCATCAAACTGATCACAACTTCTAGACTTTCCTTAACTGGGGAATATGAGCACGCGAAGAAAGTTACAAATACATTACACGTACGGACACTATCATATTCACATATAATTTGTTATATATACATATATATATATATATATATATATATATGTATATATATATATATATATATATACAAAATCAATATGTGACTTTTTCACAAAAATATACATGGACATATAATTATGTGTTTTTCATAAAGAACCATAAATATTTAACTTCTGACATACATACACTTTCCAAAATAGATTCAAAATATCAACATAGATCTTTTTTTACTTGTTCTATCCAAACTCTTATTTATAATTCGCTGAAATCTTCCTACATTAATCGAATATCAAATATTTCTTAATACTTTTTGTATAACTCGTACTGTTGTTTAACTCCTTCCAAGAGTATACACTAATTTCTTAAAACTTAGTAGATGATTTAAACATAAATACTGTTATCACAAAATTTAATAGCATCACAAAATGAGGTTTTTGTTTTCTGAATTCTAACTTTATTTTTTTCAATTAAAGAGTCATTTCATTGTGTTCATGTTAACACATTCGCGTCGGGAAACGAGAATTCTCGTTTTTAAAAAATAAGCGTTGTCGACGGGAAACGATAATTCTCGTTTTACGATAAGTGTGCGCTTTACTGTTAAATTCTTAGTTAACGGAATTATATGTGTCAGTGGTAAATTATTACATTTGTTAGTATTACATTGTATATGAGGGTTTTTCGGACAATCAGTTACATCGTAGTGGTTAATGTTTAAGCTTAAGTTGCGTTTTATTTCTTACCATAATAACTAAATTTAATGGATTTGAAAACGAATTTAATGAGAAATTATCAAACTTACTAAGTGATGTGAAAGCATAGAAGACGATTTTGAAGAAAATGATGATTCAGATAGTGATATTATTCCAATCAAAAAAAAGTTCCCAGGTATTTTATCTGAAACAAACAGGGACAGTAATTCTGAATCAGAAGAGAAGAAGGTATTGGCAATGAATCAGAAATTGATATTAGTCCGGTGTAGAATGATATTGATACACCAGCACGGTCAGAATCATTTGTGGAAATTCTAGGTATAGCGTTAATTCAAGAATGTTCTGAAAATATGTTCGATACAACTGAGCTATTTTTTAATGATGACTTCTTATCTCTTGTATCTATGTCATGAAACAAATAGATATCATAATCAACAAGTGTAAAGTTTCCAAAAATGCATTTAAGTGGACCGATGCTACCACAATAGAAATGAAGCGGTTTCTTGGACTTATAATTATAATGGGACAAGTAAAAAAGAGTAATATTCAAGACTATTAGTCAAAAGATCCTTTGATAGAAACACCAATATTTAAAACCTGACACGTCAAACACTTTACCTATTAATCTAGTTGACAACGTGTAAAAATTTTTCTGTCATAAGCCCTGATATGGAAAGTTTTGGAGACTTTTTTATCGAAAATGGCTGGTTAGTGCGAGCTAGTAGGTTACTATATTAATACCTTTGGGGTACCCTACTACAACAAGAAATTTGGTCCCAAACTCAATTATCGAAGTTCTATCCTCCCCTTGTAAGTCTAGTTTTATCTAATAGCTTTTCGCTGATTATGAAATATCCATTGTTGTTTTTAAAGAAAGTGTACTGATCTATAGTACTATAGTTTCCACAATTTTTGAAACTCATTTGGTAATCAATTATCAATTCATTTTCTTAAAAATACAATTTATTATGACAAATCGAACATCAAAATTTGTATATGCTATTTAATAAGCATCTTTGTTTTTTTTTAACGATTTGATATATATTTTTGAACTTGTGACTATAAACACTGTTCTATTTATATTGATTTTTTCTTAAATTGTGAAAATATTCTTTTCTAATAATTTTTTTATTATATTTATCACTGCAATGCGATCTTTTAACAAATAACACTTCGTCTTTACCTCATCTCTCTCTCTCTCTCTCTCTCTCTCTATATATATATATATATATATATATATATATATATATATATATATATAAAAGAAAAAAGTTTAAAGTATGTAAATATAATTAAAACTATTATTACAAAGAATCAATTCATGTATAAAAGATAATTAACTTTCTGTGTAATTTTCTTAGAAAAAGATCTAAAAATAAATTTCTCTGTAAAGGTTTTTCATTCGCACAGAATGAAAATGTAAAATGTGAATTATTCTACAGGAAGCGTACTCCCCACAATAATGTTATTTAACAACAAACGGAACCTATTCCTAAATAATTTTCACTTGGAGAAGTTGACCGTAGCGACAACGTTTTTGATTTTCGATCGACAATTGAATACAACACCTCGCTTTCCCTTCCCCACCGTATAAACACACTCTCGTACACACAGCTTCTGACACGAAAAGTTTGCTTATTGAATTATTCAATTATCGGCGTTGTGGTTTTATCCGTGATTTTTCGAACGGTTTAATTAATTTAAAATACATGGTGTGGCACTGAATAACGCATGGAGCGTCGTTGAAAATACACAGACACTGTCGGATGTTCTCAAAATGTTTAATTAATCTTTTTAATTTAATAGATTTCTTTGCAAATAAATTTAATTGACATGAAATCATTATTAAATTCGCAATTTTATACCAAATCTTTTTGCATATATAGTGGCTCACAGTAAACTTTTGTAGTCAATTATAAAACATTTATTTTCATATAAATCGATTAAAAAATATGCAAATGTTCTTCTATATACTTATTATACTGTACTCTCTTAGACATAAAAAAATTATATACAAAATATAATAAATGTATATTAGAGTATAAATGCATTCAAATAAATTAACAGGGAAATCCGTAAAATTAAAATTTGGAAAAAAACATAAAAACATATCTTTTCTATCTTCTATAATTAAAAATCAGTCGTGTTGTTACCGTCGTCGTCGTCGTAAGCGTCAAATGCTCTTTATTCGAGTTCTGACTGGCTGATAGAGATAGCGTAGTCTCTGTTCTGTTTGATTGACATCAGTCACATGTAGATAGCTCTCTCACGGTGCACAACAAAAGAGGATATACTATTTCAGTGCAAAACTGATGAGAAATTTATTCAAAATATTGTATTCACTGAATCTTTGGAGTAAAAAAAATGTAACACGATTTGAAATTGTATTTAATGTTCATTTTATAAACTTTTCCAATAAAAATCTTATGACATATTTTACGCGGTATATTTGTATGTATAATTTGTTAATTTCTGTTATTTGTTAAACAGGAGAAGAACCCTCCCCCCGAGGGTTGGCGAGCAGCAAGCAGAGGGAAGAATCCCCTACTATACAAATTTATTTTTTTTACTATTCTGTTATATAACCTTCTTTAGTCAATAACCACCGTTTCATCCCCTGTTACAATGGACTTAATTAGTGGATTTGGGTCTGACTTACATAGTTCTAAAAATGAACGTGTGCAGGCCACTCGACGCTGATGCTGCACGGCCGAAAGAAGTATGTGAATCCACCTTACACTGACCTTAGTGATATCTAAATATTCATGGAGAATTCGGTAAATGGTTGTTTGTGAAGAGTGAGATATTGCTGATAATTATTTCACTTTTAAGCGCCGGTCACTAGGCACCAGTCTTTGACAAGTGAACAGAATCGAGCGTGAGCACTTCCACAGAATGAACGGGATGCGATTCAACTTCTAGTGACTCTTCTACCGTTCGAAATCTCTTAGGCCGTTCTTTAACATGGAGTATAAAGAGGAAACTTCTCCGTACACTCCGACTAATCGTTGTTTAATTTGATATGATGTAACCCCTACTTTTATCAGAAACTTTAATACCGTACGGATACTCAATTTTGGTTACTTGTAACATTCATGAATTCATCTTACTCATCGCTGTCACTGTACAACTAATCAAGTTGTAACCTTGAAAATGTTATTAAATGTTAATTTTATTAAATGTTACTAAGCATGGAACTCTATCACTCTGCTCACTCTCACTCATGCTCACTCTCTCTCTATCACTCTGCTCACTCTATCACTCTGCTCACTCTCCTTGCGTGAGCAAACATGTTAGACAGAAAATATGAAGCACTACACCCATATATAATCATTTCGAATCGTCGGAAGTTCCTTATTCTTTTCGTAAATAAATTCTGAGATAAATTGAATGTACAGTATCAAGTAAATAGTTCGCTAACAGGAAAAATCTGAACCTTTTTCGCAAAAGAATACTGACAATACTGAATAGTGAACACTTTAAATATTTAGTTATTCTGTAATTTTTGTTAATAAGTGAAGGAATGTCAATGATAGGTATTCTACCTAGAATAATGATGTTTATCGAAATATATTTGCATTGTCACTTAAACTTTCTCTTCTCTTTTATTTTATATAAAGTGAACCACCATCTGTCGTACTTATTTTTTATTTTTATTTTCAGTTACTGGCGAAAAAACAATACAACATGATTGGCATATTCTTCCGCGGTATAATCTTCCTCTTTGTGATGGCATGGTACACTGTCGGTATCTTTCAAGTCATCGATAATTACTTCCGAGACGAAGTCAAGAAACAGATAAATATACAATCGAATAAACCGACCGATCTTAAACAGCCGACTGTAGTTACTGATCCACATGTTAACAAATTTTACATTGACCCACAATCACAATGTGAACATGTAATGTATAATGACGGCGATGAGGGCGGCAGTGAAATCAAAGAGCAACACCGTAATGGAATGCAATTCGACAACATGGAGGGTGGATTCTATTCGCAGTCGTGCGAAGTTCAAAGTGCATCCAATGCAAATGCGGTGACTGAAAGTGAACGAATCAGCGCTCGACATACTCAATGTGATAATGGAAAAGACGGTCATTGTGTGACAGGAAGTGATAGAACATGTATAAATAGTGTTGCATACGGTAGACCGTAAAGGATTCCATGTTAGTGAAAATGGAAACGGTTTTATATAATGTTTACATTAAAAACATGAATACTTTATAATGCATTAGAATTCTATTTTGATAACGTGTATGTGTGCGTATATATATATATATAAAATATATATATATATATACTCATTCCGATATTTCAAGTATTTTTACGTTATTTTTAAAAGACCATCTATATCTAATACTAACTGATACATATACTAAAGATAAAGGAAGTCAACAACAAGAATCATGTGTTCTAACGACAATCACAGATTTATAAATTGTACTTAAAAAAAGTACATATCTACAACTAAGATATGTCTTTCTTATTTTTTAAGCACAATTTATCTCACGGTAACTGATTATATACAACTTCACAACATAATATTTATGTGTATATATATATATATATATATATATATATATATATATACACACATAAAAGGATGCGATTTATTTCTATCGAGTAATATTGCAGTGCTATTTCTCCTCTTTGATTACATAATGGAAAAATATTTGAAACGTCCAGTACAATTTATAATTGAATGGTCTGCTACAATAAGGATGTAAGTCCAAATTTGCTACTTCTAAGATAAATGAAAAGAAACAAAAACTAAAAAAACAACTATTTCAACCGAATATATGGAGTATATAAGTCCATTTTTATAATATCTACTCCACAAATTGTTCTAAATGCATAGTTTTTGTATCAATCTAAAGACATTTTTTTAAATTATCAGGGGGCTCTATCCCCCACTGGCGGACACTCGCTCTCCTCAAAGAATAACTGAAATTAACAAATTATATACAGAAATGTAAGTCGTAAAATTTTTATTCGAAAAGTTTATAAAAATTAACAACAAAATACAATGTTAAAATGTGTAAAAAAAATTTTACTCTAAAGTTGTAGTGACTAGAATATTTTGAATAAATTTCTTATCAATTTTAAATTGAAATCGTATACCTTCTTTCGTTGTACACCGTGAGAGAACTGATACATGTGACTGATCTCAACCAATCAGAACACAAATAAAATTTCCAAAAAATGTGCACGGGACGATTTTTAATTATAGGGAGATACTTAAAAACCCATATATATATATATATATATATATATATATATATATATATATATATATATAATATGATTATTTATCGATCATTTTTAATACATTCCATACATTATTTTTATCTCTCTATTAGTCTGTCAGACGACAATCACGGTTTTGCTTTTTATTTGTAGAGAGAAAATTGAGTACATGAAGTCAATTTGCGTCAAAAGTGGACGTACATTCTTTTACCGCTTTACCGATTTTCAATTGAAAATCAAATAAATGTAAAAAAATCAATAAAATTGACAAAAAATTCTTTATTCGCTTTTTTGAATTTGTATTTATCTGGAAAATAATTAAGATAATAAAATAGATAAAAACGATCTTTATAGATTGGAATTGTAAATATTGAATCTTATTAAACAAAAAAAAAAAATAATTCTCTAATGTTCTCTAATGTTTCAATCATTTTTACAGTGAATAAAATTTTCGATTTGTAGACTAAATATTTCTTTTTAGTTATTTTAAACCCCTTAAGCGTATATACCGAGTATGGTCGTCAAGAAAAGATAGCATTTTTTTGTTTAATGTCGAATATACTCATCACGTAGAAAAAAATTCGCTTTTGCTATTTATTGTAAAATTTAGGTAAAAAAATATATATATTTGTAATTTTAGCACATTTTAGAATATTTCTAAGCAGTTTTCTCTTTGTTTCGTGAATCTTATGTCTGCTATCTAGAGAAGGTATTATAGGGTTTAATAGAAAAACTTGTGAAGTGAATAATATTTATAAGATGAGTTCTACTGATAGTGATGAAAATATATCTTTACATCGAAGAAAACGGAAAACAACGATAACACCTGTAACGTCTTCTGATGAAAGTAGTGATGAGGTTGAAAGAGATAACGAAGATACGGTTGAAGATACGGTTTTAATACAGGGATCCAGAAAAGAATATCAGTAATTTCAATGTCTTCTGGTGAAAGTAGCGATGAAGTTGAAGAAGATAATGAACCCGATAAATAAAATAAAAATTCAAACGTACAATGGAATATTAGAGGTGGAGAGCGAGCACCGTTTAAATTTACTGCTCATCCTGGCCCAAATTTCACTATTCTCCATTTGTCAAAAACCAAATGTGTGTTCCATATGGAAAGATTCTTAAATTATGACTTACTAAACATAATAGTGGAGCAAACTAATTTATATGCCGAGCAATATTTTGAAAGTCACCTGAATTTGAAACAACATTCAAGATTAAGAAACGGATACCAACAAAGCAGTAATGAAATACGATTTGTGAATTGCCAATAAAATTAAAAAGTTTTCAAAGAAACAATCAAGAAAATTTATCATTTTGTTATAATCTTACTCAATCTTACAGCAAAAACCAAATGTGTGTTCTACATGGAAAAAAATTTAGATTAGGACTTACTAAATATAATTGTGGAGCAAACAAATTTATATACTGACCAATGTTTGGAAATTCGTCATAATTTGAAACAACATTCAAGATTAAAAAAATGTATTACCAGAAAACAGTAATGAAATATGATTTGTAAATTACTTACCAATAGAATTAAAAAAATTTTCAAAAAAACAACCAAAAAAATTTATTATTTTGTTATAATTTAACTCAATCTTACAGCAAGTGCATTTACTGTGATTTCGTCGAGTATACTCGTCATCGCCTAGAAATAATTAAGCACACCACAATTCAATCCACAATGCACATTCTCAAAATAAAACAAAACGCTTAACGGGTTAATGAATATTTAGCTAAATAATCTGAATTTTTCAAAGCATCCTTATCTATGTCATAACAGTCGTTGTTATTCTTTCAACGGGGATCAATTCCCAAGACTGTCTATAATTCTTCTTTATTGTACGTTAAAATCAAGTTACCAGTGTGATTTATTTACACACTTTCTAATACGTCCCATACACTTTCAGTTTTACATACAGACTTTATATATATATATATTGACAAAAGCTTTCTACCGGATATGTTTCCATGAGTGGAAGCATCGCTGGGACAAGTGTATCTCATCGCAAAAAGATTACTTTGAAGGATACTGAAAATGAATTACTGTAAGTTTTATAATAATATATTTTATAACAATTTCAGAAATAATTAGGTCCCTTCTCGTATATATATATATATATATATATATATATATATATATATATATATATAAATCTGATTACATTTAAATTGAATGGTTTTGATGTATAATACCGCCTTCCTAATCAAATAACGCAAAAATACTTGAAATACCCAATAACTTTTTAACAGTGAGTATGTTTACAACATTATTTATTTCACACTGCACTTATTTAAGATCTAGATTAATAACTGAAGATCTATTATAGTAAACCAAATGTTTAAAACAATATTAAGTCATGCAAACTTTTGAGTATTGTTGTAAAATTCATACTTTATATATGTGTATATTTGATATAAATAAAGAAAGGAATTAAATTTAATACGAAGAAGATTTATAAAAAAATATGCTATTAAATTATAGCAGTTAGTTTAAATTTAAAATCATATTTGTAATTTTTAAATCTAAATTTAAGATTAAAAAAAAAATTTTAATAACTTTATACACTACTGTAAAAAAAACTAATATAAAGTGTAATATTTTAATGAAAAAAAAAAAAATATATATATATATATATATATAATATAATGTGTGTGTGTTTATGAATTAATATTGATATGTACATTGAATAAGATGAAAATGTGCATAGATATAAACAGCAAAGAATTCTTTTTAGATTAGTAAATATATTTTAATAACATTTTTAATGAAATTGAATCCGCTCGCCGAGTTTTTAAAGAAGAATATTAGTAAATATTAAATTTTAATTCTGAATTTAATATCAGTGGAGATGGAACTGGAAAATATTATTTATAATATTCCCTTTTTTCATGATTATTAATATTTTGAAGATGTATTCTTTATTGTCGTATTAATATAAACAATATAAATGTTTTATAGATACTAAAAATTACAAGAAATATTTATATATTGTTTATAAGCAATAATTTAATGATTAATCATGTTGTACTTAATAACAGTATATTTTTTGATGATAATACATTATATTTTTGCTTTATTTGATTGTAAATATAATAAATTATTGTAATTAAATTAGATTTCTCTGAACGGATCGAGAGAAAAGTATGCTTCTGTCCAACAAGATCTGACTGATTCTCCAAATGTTTAGTTAACTTAAAACATTTTTCTTGGACAGAAATAGTTTATGTAGTATTTTGATGACTTTTTAGATATTAAGATAATTAAAATTATGTTTTTCAGCATTTTTAAAACTTTTTACACACTGTAAATTATGCGTTTGTTCAATATTCCAATTATTAGGATATTGTACAAATTAATTCAGTGTCTTTTTTTTATAGAGAATGAATGTTTATGAAAAAATGAAAAACATTTCAATTGTAAAAATAAACCACCGGTACGATGTTGGCACCTTATTTTTCGAAAAAAAAAATTTTTTTTTGAGTTCTGAATAGATTTACAATAGGTCTAGAGTTCCTGATAGGAATTTAAGAGTTCGGGGGTATGAAACGAAAAATCGAAAAAATATTCT